>BSBK01006198.1:0-294960 GCA_027943335.1 Chamaecyparis obtusa | reverse complement strand
AGAGAGCTTCTCTTTTTTCTTGAGATTTCCTATCCTCAAACTTCACCTCGGTCCCAATGTTTATCCCCTATTTTCTTTTAGTTGCTATTAACACTATAGTGTTTCTATCCTTCAATGGTGAAATATGCATATTCCCCTCCGTCCCTTAGTGGAGTAACTACAATAAAGAATATTAGGTTTTGTTAACCTTATGAGGCTACCCTGTAGCCCATTCATATATTAGTTATTAGATCATTATCTCAAGCTATTTTGGCTCTTGTTAGTGTTTTGGCAATAATTATTTTAGCCTTTTTGGAGCAACCTATCTTTAGCCTGTGATTTTTATGAGATAGAGTATCACCAATTATGGTAAAGGTTAGAGGTTTAGACCCTAGACTACAAGACTTATTCTAGGCTTTTACATTTTTTACAGTAAAAAGATGGCTTTATCTTACCATTAACTTCTATAAATGAGAAGTTCGTAAGTAATATTAGTATATAGAGATCTCAAGTATGATAGGATATGCAGGTTTCTATCAACAACAGGGAAAAGGGAAATCCTCGGAAAGGAATCCTTAGATAGAAATCCTCACAATTAACTTTGGAAAGATATCATGCATTTTAAAACTAACCAAGTTTGTAGAATAAGCATAGGAGATCCAGATATGGCAGGATCAGTGGAATACTTAATCTTAGGAAGCGTGAATAGATGAACCAGAAGTATCAAAGACAAGACATCAGATGCAGCTTGTAGTCAAAGAGTTCTCTAGAAACGAGGGGATGCTCTTCGATTATGAAATGTAAAGGAAGGGAATGCCCTCCTACAAATGTTATGTAATAAAACCAAACTAAGGTCCCAGGCTAGGCTGGAGGGTTTCTCTACCCCGCTCTTCCCTACCAGCGCCTACACCAAGCAGGGTCAATGTATATGTTTAACTGATTAATAAATTCTTGGCTTAGGCCTTTTACCAAAATAAAATAAAATAAAAAACAAAGGACTAAATTAAGATCAATCCTAAAAAGTGACATTATAGACCGAGAAGCATTGATTTGTTAAGGAAAGGTGATTTCATTAAAGAGACACAACTATTTAATCAAAAGACACAACATTTATATGAAAGGTTATATGAAGGATGTAAAAAAAAAGATTCAGAGGATTATGGTTAGGGAAAAAAAGTAACATCATTCAAACACAAGAATATTTAAGTAGAAATTAATTGAAATATGAAGAAGAATGTATTGCATATATATAAGAAAGATTATGATAGGTATAAATAAATCTATGCAATGATAGAAGAGAAGATTGTGCAAATAAAAAGTTGAAGATCTTACAAATGTAGAAGAAAAGGATCAAACAAATATAGAAAAGAGAATTATGATAGGCCATGAAAATAAATAAATATAGACAAATATGTGAAGGAGAGTGTATGCAATTATGAAAGAATATTTTTATATTTGAAAAGATCAATTCCATCATCTCACTATTATTGCAATATAAGCAAGGAAGTTGACATTTTCAAACAGCATATTGTTATCATCCAAACTCTTTTAAGTCTAAGAATTAAAAGAAGAAGTCTCTTACAATTTAATTTTAAGAAATCAAACCCAAAACCCATAGGATCAGATAGGGGACACTAAAAAAAAAGACACTTGCCTAAATAAATTTAAAAATCTAACAACAAACAAAGAAATTCAAAAAACATACAACATACAAGTGAAAATGAGAGATTAACTGTCACCTTAGGCTTATATACTTTTTTGTTAAAAGTCAGTTGAAAAAGGGTTCACTCGAAGGTCATGTTCAAGAGAACCCCTTAAAATATTAATAAATTAATGCCTTCTTTGTAAGGGATTTAACATGACATGTTTGAGCAAATACCCTTATTCAAGCAAATGCTTTTTGATAGTTCACTTGAACATATGTGTTCAAGAAAACATGCTTTCCAAAAGTTATTTTTTCATCGATATTTTTCCTTTGTGGGTGAAAGTGTAACCCACTATTGTGGGATCACCCTATATGAAAAATTTTCATATTTTAAAGTTAGTCAACTCATTAGCAATTTGGTTATTTCTATAATTACTCCCCAATCATTCTTAATTGCTTACTCTAGGGCCACATGGGAAATGCAAGACAATATGTGTGATTTTTTATCTTCACACTTTGGTAGTCTCTTATCAAGTCAAATAGAACCCCCTAATCTATGTTGTATATGTAAAACTCAAGGCTCTCTCTATTACCTAAAGAGTGTTCAAACAATGAGATAATTTCTTTACACATACCAAGAAAGGGAGAAGGCACACCCTTTGCACATTATAGTAGAATTGGATGATCTAGGGGAGATTATAGATGGATGGGTTGATCTAATTAAAAAATGGGAAGTGGATAAGAAGATTGTCTAGTGTAGAGAAGAGGACTATCACATATTTAGAGAATTTATGGTCAATAAAGGAGGGGAGATAAGGGAACATTTTGAGAACTAGTAGAGTGAACCTACCCCATAAGTCAATGAAATGAGCCTCACTCAATCCATAACAACATTACATTAGAGTCTTGAGAAACTAAACATATTAAGGCTCTATTAGAAAATGAGGTTGCATGACTCCCATTCATGTTTCATCTCCAATTCCTTTGTATCTAAATACACACTGGTTAAGAAGGAAGGTGGTGGATATGGCCAAGAAAAGATAATGGTTAGATGAAATCACAAAGAAAGAGGTGTAGTGACCATCCATAGTTTTCTTTTCAGTTTTATATTGCCAAACTCTTTTAGGCCACTTTTATGTGTGCGTTGATATTTCAATTATATTATGGTTTTGGATGTATGACACTTACATGGTGATTTTAATAAATGGATGATTATGGTTGTTATATTGATGAAGTTAGATGATGTTAGTTATGATGATGATTTACATGTTTTAAAATGATTTGTATGCTTATGATTATACTTATCCCATACTTGTGTGTGTATGGCAATCATGTATGCTTTTATTTTTCCTAAACGATGTGTTTGATATGGTTGAGTGACGAAGTTGTAGTTACCTTCTTGCAGGATCCACATGATGTTCTGATCCCCACCATTTCTTGTATATATGTGTGTGTGTGTGTACATGCAGGTCTTGTATGCAGGTTTGCAGGTACCAAGCATCGACTTCCCTAAATTTTCAGGATGAGCGTGCCCTATCACTAGTCTCAATGGTAAAAGAGGAGAGATAATATTCAGATCCAAATTCTAACCCAAGCCATACTATTGCCTTAAAATAGTGGACAAGATTATGATATTTTACCCTTTCCAAACTCGTCCAGGTGACGTGAGTTTATAGCCCTCTCCTTGAGCATGGTTGTGGTTCTTTGAGTTTAGATGATTTTGTTTATTGATTTGATTGCTATAATTAGATAATTTATTTAGATTAATTGTGTAATTTAAATAAATTAGATTTTTCTATTTTTAGCTATTTAAATGTGAGAGTATTTAATTAATTAAATTTAATTATTAAATTTAATGTTTTATTTAAAAGACTTATTGTAAAAATAGAATTATTTAATTAATAGGAATTAATTGAATACATTCACTATATCTGTATTTAAATGTAAATTTAATTTTTTTTTATAAAAAAAAGGTATTTATTAATTTAGAAATTAAATTAGCATGTGAAAATTAAAGTAGACTAAATGTTATTACTTAAATTAATTAGAATGTATTAAGTTGCACAATAAAAAATGAGGTAAATTAAAAATAAAAGAATTAATCAATTTTGAGTTAAGAGCTTTCAACATGAGTAATTAGAAAATCAGACTTGAGTTAGAACTGAAATTAGGAATTGATAAAAACAAAGCACTATGTGGATTTGAGTTCCAACCTTTGCATGTGGAATTAAATTTCCTATATGGTGAGGGTTTGGCCATTATTCTCAACACACAAGCTTTGGAGAATTTTGGGTGAAAGATTTTAATTTGGAGCAATGTTTCCTGATAGCTTGGATTTGTCTTCGTTTCTAGTCATTGTCGAATTTATTGTTTTGGTGTTTGAGGTAGGATTCGATTATCTTTGTGATTGTATTTCTGCAATATTGAAAGAGGTGTATTCTTCGTACTTGTCAGATCTGGATGTTTGAAATCGTTTCATGTGTATTCCTTTTCTCGTGAAAATTCTAAAAATTTTGTTTAAAGGAAATTTTAGTTGCATGCAATCCTTATTTTCAGATCCTTGATTAAATTTCCATTAGGGTTTGAATTTATGAATTCTAGTAGAAATTAATGTTATTAGAGATTTTGTAGAAATTGATTTTTGTTTAGAAAACCCTAGGCTCATAAAACAATGGATTTGGTATTTGAAATTGAAAAGAAAATCCAGATTAAACCCTAGAGGACGTTTGGAAAAAATACCTAGTTAATTTGCTATTAGGGCTTCAATTTTGCATGTAGAATTTATTCTTACCTGGTTTAAAGAATGTTTGTTTCTGGAAGAATTGTAAACTAGATATATTATATTATCTTCATTCTAGTATTAAAAAAAAATTATATAGTTATAAAATATAAAAAATAAAAATAAAATATCCTTGCTTGTTGTTTTGGCACAACATTTAATTGCTGGTGAGATTTTATATTTATGTCTATTGTCTTTCAAAAAAAGTTTTTAAAAAAGTTTTTTAAAAATTAAATAAAAAAATATATTAAAAAGCATGGGGAGGCAGGCACAGCCTGCCCCCCCGCCCTCCCCCTTGAGCACCACATAGGTAGTTCAAAGGGTCATTCGCAGCCCCCAAGGGGACTATCGTGCACAATTCTTGGGACTACCACAACAGGGCATAGAGCCTGCCATGGGTAGGGGTGGTACAACGGGCCCCCCTCCCACAAAAAGTTTAAAATTAAACTTTATTTTTAATTAAATTTTATGTAATTTAGTTTATTTAATATTAAAATAAGTTTTGTTTATTAATAATGGTTATTACTATTTTTTTTTAATATATGTATATGTTAGATTTAATATATTCATATATTAATTTTAAAATATTTGAATTTATATTGAGTTTAGTTAATTATGAAACTGATAAATTTTTGTTGTTGAGTAAATATTTTAATGGTAGAAAAATTGGTATTTTATGCATGCATGTTTTAATGGAAGATGAACTTTATTTTATTTTGCATGGAAATTTTAAGTGAACTTTTTATGCAAAGTTATTTATTGTTTGTTTAAATTTACTAGTTGAATTTTAGTGATTTTATTATTGTGATTGCTACTTATGGATTAAATTAGTTTGGTGTATTTTTAGACTATTAAAATATATTGGGTTAGTAATTTTAATGCCTAGAATCAATTTATTTTGTGGATATTATAAATTGATTTCTAGAGTTAGAATTTAATTATTTTGTTTATGTAATTATAGTCTATTAGTAATTATTGGATAAATTAATTTTGTGATTAAATTTACAAATTAGTTTATTAAATTAAATTCTATTATTGTCTTTTAATCACCTTATGTGATTTGGGGTATAGAGGGGTTTAGTATGTCAGCCCAGTATGACTGTTACCAAAGGTGGGATTTGAAATTACTGTTTATGTTTATTTGCTTTGCATATTTGAATGATATTGATCAAATGATACCCAATCTTTATGGGGATTTATATTATGATGGATTTTGTATTATGTGTTCCTATCACTTCTTGGAAACAACTGTTGAGCATTACGAGACTATGTTGACTTAGAGTCGTGATTTGAGATTGTTAAACCTAGGGTAGGTTATCTAGGTGCTAGAAGGGAAGTGGCTTACTTTGGTGGCACTTGAGCCCAGAAATGGCTACCTAGGTATCCTTAGTAGGTTACTTAATTAAGTGATAATATTAAATTAAATGGGGATTAAAATGAATTAATAAGATACTGATTCCTTGCCCATGCCTTGAGTAGTAGTATAGGCTAAGGATGAGAGTGGGAGAAGATGCTTGCCTATCCAGTAGTGATGGTGAGTTTGACATATTTATTTGTTCCTTGTCTACATGAAGGACTACTGATCCACATAAAGTCACAAGAGGCCGGAGTCTAATGAGGCTACCAGACGACCTTAGAGTTGACTCATGTGATGACACTTCCCTTATTTTTTTCTAAGTTTCCTACATGTGTTGGTTGCCTCTAGGATTATTATGTGTACCTTGGACTTATGAGTTGTACCTTGAGATAGGAGCTTCTAGGATCATTGCTTAGTCTACTTGATTGTTTGGTATTGCTATCTGTTTGGGGTTTGATGTTATCTCCTTAGCACGGTGGGAGTGGAACCACATGTTTCCACAAGGTCGGGTGGTAGTGATTCTTTTACCATTTGAGACTCTAACATCCTTGCTCTAGTGCTGGATGATCTTGGTTGCAGTTACTTCCTTTCCTATCTTCTTGGAGTTCTATTCTTGATCTTATACTTCTCTTTTGTACTTTGTAATTTATTGTAATCACATACCCTGCGATATGTGCATAGGATATCGATGAGTATGTGTATTTTATCATTCAGTTGTATTTATGATGTAATATGTAATTCATGGTTGTAATTGTATTTCGTAGTTTCTATGTCAAGGAGCCCTTGGGACGTGTAATCTACCTTTGGAGATCATATTTGTGGTGTATGTTTATGTTCTTATGGACTTTATGTTTTACTTCTACTTGTTTATTAATCATTGTTTGTAAACATTTAATAAAAAAATTATTCTGCAAACTTAGTAACTTGTTTTAGGTTAATATCTCCTGGGTTCCCTAACGGGGGTATTACAAAAGGTTTCTATATGATATAGGATATAGGTGTTAGTGAATACATAGAAAATAAACATGATGTGTTATATTTAAATGTCATGCCCTAGTTTTCTTGAGAATAAGAAAAAGTGTAGTTGGAGGGAGTGATGAGCCTTATTTTAGTTGCTAAATATCCTTTCTCTCATTAGAATTATATGTTTTTAAATTGCACCTTGGACTATACTTTCACTTAATTATGATATACATGTGTGTGTGTGTGTGTGTGTGTGTGATATATGGTGAATGATTATGCTATGGGAATATTCATGGTTATTAAATATAATAATGTTATGAATGATATAATATGAATGGATGTTTTTTTTGTTAAAACTAACTTGCAACTTAAAAGGATTATTGGTTGGCTCGTAGCCAAAGAAAAAGGTACCCCTATAACTGTGTGGAAGAATTCAAAGGATTCCTAGTAAGATAATGGTGTCTCAACCTTGCAATAATAAAAAAAAAGGTACTAATAATAAAAAAATTATTGTTGATACGTTAGTGTGTTGCAATGTGTGTGCCTTTGGTCTCCTTGTACTATGCAACACATTGTTCGGCTTTGTGACATGGTTTAACCACCTTCTATAGATTCTATAAGTCTAGTAATTGTATCAGGCATTGATAGGTCAATCTTTTGGTGCAACAAAAACCACACTTGTAACAAGTAGTATCAGAGCTTTCTCATAGGTTCAAAACCCCTCACTTGTGCTAGGGGGGATTGTTACAAGATGTGTGCCCTTGGTATCCTTGTGTTGTGCAACATAGTGCTTGGGTTTGTGACATGAATTAACCACCTCTTGTGGATTCTATAAGTCTAGTAGTTGTATCGACCATTGATAGGTTGACCTTTTGGTGCAACGAAAACCACACTTGTAACAAAGTGTGGGTTTTATTGGATACCACCTTGCAGACTCCAAACCCTTGACTAGTTAGGGGTTAGGGGAAACATTCCTTGATAGGGGTTTTAGGGGCATCACTTTGAAACAAAATTTAATATATATTTTCTCATTGTGAATCCTCAATGTTTATCATTAGGTCATAGATCTAATAGTAGAGTTTTTGTGGGCTTTATTTTCCTTAGAAGGAAACCCCATTTTAAGAGGGAAATATATTATGGCTATGTATTTTGATGCATTCTTGGAGTTGATAGTTATCGAATTGCCTCTAGTTCTTCGTTGGTGATTCTCTTTTGAGAAGCTTTCTCTCAAAGTATACTGTAATCCTTTGTTGAATTCTAAATAATATATCGGACAACTTTATATTGTGGGGTTTTTCTCCCAAAAGGGTTTTTCCTGAGTAAATTCTATTTTATGGTATGCTATTAATTAAATTTATGAATTGTTGTAAATATCTAAGATTTTTTTGCATAACCCACCTCTCAAGGTTAGTGTAGAAATTTGTTCCATTACCTTATCTTTCTTTCAATGCTAACTATTGGAAAGCTTTGCAAACTTTGTTTTGGAAGGAATTAGTGCATGAAGGATCTAAAGGAGCTTACAGAGAAACAACATTGTGTTCCATTAAATCCATCAGTAGTGATTCTTACACATTCTTATATTCTTGTCTGTTGATTAAGAGCACAAACATGATTAAGACTCTTGTTAGAGTTAGATGTTGTTTTCAATTTCATAGAGGAATAAGTCACCCTCGGTGTTAGGGAAGGTGTGACACATGTCTCTCGAATAATTTAAGATCTCTTGGATCATGTATAAAGTCCAATTTTTCTAAGAGTTGGGGGATCGACCAATGCATAAGTGATATACTTGGATTCTGCCTAGATATATAATTAGCTATTAAGAAACTTTACTACTACTGTCTATTATGTATTGTTTTAGATGAATAAATTTATTGATTTGATGACATGCCAAGTCAAGGTTACTGTTGAATCCAATGTTACATCTCCTCGAGCAACGACCACTTGAGTTAGTGTAATATTCTTGTAGTTAGTCTCATTTATTTAAGTATTTGTTGTATTGTTATTGCTTTCTATTAGATAATTATTATGCTTATACTTTTTAAATTGATAAAATATATTAAAGAAGATAGAAATTAAAATTAGAGGTGATCATTTACTTAGCTCCACCCACAACCACTATTAGGTTAACTTTCTATTTAGATGCACAAGTGCATATTGGTTTCATATCCCATCACTATTTTTGTTTCAATCACTATAGAGCTTAGTCAATTTTCTTTATGTAATGAATATGTGGCTTAGAAATTTCTTAGCTGGACATACAATGTCAACATCATCCATGCATATACATCCCTAGTCAATAATTAAATGGGTCTCTCTAGGTCAATCAATTACTTAATGTGGGATTTGTTGCTCTAGTGAGTGTGTGCATTGAGTTGTCTTCATCAATCTATTCCACATAACATAGATTTAATCTATGACAAATATAGATTCAACTAAGACTAAGACTAGGGTCAACCGCTACTCTTGGGCGAGATGCTGGTGCGGAACCGGGCGATATTCTACTAAGACTACGTCAACCGCTACTCTCGCCAATGCTGCGGCCTTTCCTGCCCTGCCTTTAAGTTCACGAACACTGTTTGTCAAGATTTTCTAGGGTTTAGGGGAGGCCTTTATAGCCAGCTGCCTTTAATATCCATTGCTTCAACATCTAAAAACCAGAGCTTCTCGGGCTCTCTCTTCTACAAATCTCATACAATGGGTGGGAGCAAGAAAAGGTACTCCATTGAAGAGGCTTTAGTGAAGCAGAGTGAAGAAGAAGTTGCCTCTTCGTTGAAAAAACGCAAGCACCAGCAAGATAATGAAATTTTTGATTCAGAGAAGAAGAAAAAGAAGAAGAAGAACAAACCAATTGCCGAGCTGCCAAAAAATGAAGAGAATGGAGATTTACAATCAGTGGGAGAAAAAAAGAATGAGCAAAAGGAGATGAAGGGGCAGGAAAATTCCATGGATTCTGCAAACCTTAGGCAACATACAAACACTAATCAAAATGTTCGAGCTAAGGCCCAGCCGGAGTTACACATGGATTCATTCAGGGAACTCTCCTCACCCGATGTTACAGTCAGGGAATCTGCTGCTTTAAGTCTGGTGAAGGAGCTGCAGGAGATTCAGACGGTTTATGAACAACATGGCACGAATGAGGATAGATTCGGTGCGAGGGATGTGCAGTTGGAAGCTGCTAAGGACGATTATCTTACGAATTGTTCTCCCACTCTGAGATATGCTCTGCGCAGGCTTATTCGCGGGATTTCGTCATCCAGAGCAGTAAGTATTTTATCATCTTATGTGATTAAAGCTTTGATATTTTAGCAGGTGAACATATATATTTTTGGTATTAATTCCAGACCCTGTTTCAGGGATTTTGGATATACTACGAAAGAATTACAACAAAACTAAACCTTTAGGAATTTACCATCAAACTAAACGTCAATAGAAAAAATCTCGTCAGCAAACACACACTTTAAGTTCAACAGAACCTCTTGGCGCATAGTAGTATCAACTGAATTAATCTTTCTTTTGGTGGACATGAAACGCCAATAAATTATGGTCTGCTTGAAATAGCTTAAGAGAAGAATGTGGGAAAAAGTCTATTTCTGGCCACAACACTTTGGCGTGAAGGATGTTGAATTCTATCCTTTTTGCCAATATTTGAACTTCAAATAAACATTTTTTTTTCTATGTAAATTGCCCCCTTTCGAGCCAAGGGGGATTGGTGCTGGACCACAGTGGAGTGGTATCTATTCTATGAGAATGTTGTACATCGTCAGCTTAGATGCCATAATAGATGTGTATATATTTTTTCACAAATTACATAGGGCACACATCTGGATTCATTCATCAAGATGCACTGCAGTCAATCCATAAATTCAACTTTTGCGCTTAACATGCGTTTCAAGGATTGAACCTGGGTCTTTGCAACGAAAGCCCATTGCTTTTACTACTTGATCTGGTTTCAAATTATAACCTCAAATTTTTTGAAATACTTTAGATTGCAATTAAAATGTGCCTTGTGTGATTGAATTTGCAGATTGACTTCTTTAAATTCATAGGGATGGTGTTTGAAAAGTTAATGCCGTTAGGTGAAACCTTTGATATTAGCATTGCCTTCATGTATGGAAGAAAAAAAATTATTAGACTTGATTAAAGACTTTTTATAATTTTGACAGCAATTCTACAAGGGCACTAATGAGTCGATTTTTTTAACATTTAACCCCCTCAAATAAAAAACAAAACCTGAATGAGCTTTTTTCCTTTGAAAACTTAAATTAGTTCATCTATTTATAATCCAAGGACTAAGTTGCCAATTCGGGTGCGGATTCAGATGCGGATGCGAGAATCGGGTGCGCGGATGCGTGAAGATATTTTTAGAGGATGCGTATGCGTTTATATATATATATATGTATGTATATATACAAAAAAATGCAAGAAATATATAGAATTAAATCATTTCATAGTATGATACTTAATCATTGATTAAGATAAATATTAAATGCCAATATTAAATATTAAATTTAGAGATACTTTGTAACTTATTGAGAATTCCAGAATTGCTGTGTACAAATATATATATTAAAATACGTTCCCTCTTGAATTGCTGATAATCTACAGTCATATTCCTGTATTTGCTACGATACTTTCTTTTGCTGTTTTATATTCCCTGATCCTTCCTTGTCCCCTTTCATTGACTGTTTGGCTGAATCGTGTCTCTTCAACCATAAGGAGACAGTCGCACCTCTTCATTAATTAAATAATTATTTATAATGTCCACTGTATTGTCTTATTCCCTAATCTCATCATATTATTGCTGCCACATATTAACAGCTGAGACACCGATTATGTTATTGCTGTCCATCGCGCTGCTGGGTGTCACAAATACATGATCGTCTATAAATTTTTTATTTATACTCCCTTCAGATGTTGTTGTTTATTGTTTATACTTATTCATTGATGAAGTGAATTGCTGGAAGTTGCGGGTGAAGGCTTGTCTAATACGGGATGCGCATCGGAAGCCATCCACAGGGAGATTTTATGCTCCCTGTGGGCTTCCAAAGCGCCTCCGCCTCCGCTTCGCCACGCATCCGCATCTGCCTCTAGCTGCTTGATGAGCGCATCGGTAACTTAGTCCAAGGATAATAGAATTGTTGAAACTTAATGGTTTGACAAGACTAACAGTTAAGTGTCTACTATTTTTTGTTTAAGAGATAATTTACCTTTTACACTCTTAGTCAAAGGATAAGTACAGAGCCTTTCAGTGCATAACGAAAGAGAGATAGCTGATCTTCTTTTGTTGTATTGAAAGAATGCATAGAAAATTACAATAGAAAAACAGTCAGCAGACTGTTGATAAAGGCATAATACAAACTGTACATAACAACATGCCAGCAATGAAGAGTACAGGATGAGGCCGAGAAGAGATTCAAGATCGATTCCCAAATTCAACAATTGAACTCCAGGTTAAGCTACTGTACAAGGAAGGTGGTGATGGCACAGGGTCTAAGGGATTTTATAACTGCTGCTCCTGATGATTATTATCAGCTTCAAGTGGATCTTCTTCGTTTCTGTGATGGTCATGGGCAGCAATATGCTATTATATAATCTTCTTTGCCGCTGGCCTTGTTCCATGCTTGGTTGGTTTGCAGTCTCTGTGATGGCTATGGGCAGTTATATGCTGCTATGGACACTTTTTTGAGATAGCTGATCTTTTTTTTAGACTGCAGGAGTCGGGTATAGCACCCCCTATAAACTGCTGTGTGTCAGCTAAACTTTTTAATGTGATTAGTGATGCTGGTGCAACACGTCCTTCGGTACCAGTTTGATGCAGTCAAGGATGGTGGATCCAATTAAGGACAGTCCAAACCTTGCAGCTTCAGAACAACACAGCGGAATACTCAACAACACAACAACAAAGCAATTGTTTAACTCTGATTTTCATTAACATGCCTGGCTATAAGGCCTTCCGGGTTAGGGCCAATTACAATCATAAACAATTCTACAATATCCAAACAGATCCAATACAATCTCAGCTAGTTCAGCTCTGAAGACAATCAGAAGTTGATGGCAACCCTAAGGCAGATCTAAACTTGAGCTCGCAAGCCTCCAAACAATCTCCTTGTCTCCAAGTGTGCAAACCACTAGCTCTGCAATTACAAACTATCAAATAACGATCTGATCTGCAAGATCATGCAAGATCTTTTCCACAACTTCGCCAACTCCATCTTTCAGAACCTTAGATCTGGTTCGCTAAGTCTTCCAAGTCATGAACTTCTACCCTCTCCACAACTACCCCAAACATCCTATAAATACTAGTCATTAGCCACAAGTCGGCTGGATGAAACCATTAACTGCCCCCAACAAATATTAATTTCAATACAAGTCAGCATCAAAATAGCCTTACAAACATTTAATCTAACATGTTGGCCTGTAACAACAGCTACCAACAATAAATGCACCAAGTCGGCCCAACAAATCACATAGAACTCCAGTCGGTAAACCAGAACTATCGAGCAACAGTGAAATAACTGAGCATGCCAGGCATCGCCAATCACCAGTGTCGATCGAGCACCACAGGCATCGCCGAGTAACACTTTCACCGAGTGCCAGAGGTTACCGAGTACCTTCAGCGACCGAGCTTCCTTCAATGACCGAGACCGTCGGTCAAGGCTGCAACCAAGTAACACCGGCCAAACATCCACCCCCCCATGCAGATTCACCGAGTACCCTAGAATGCCCCTGCATCAGACACCCCAGGTTCGAAAAGATGTTCATATGTGAGAAGAACATCTTCCGGGATTCAACACATAAACCCTGAATTGGTTCTTCACATACAAGTCCTCCACCTTTTCAGCTTGCATACTCTTCCACTTCAACTTTCTCTGTCTCTTCAAGTCTTTTCTTGACAACACACAGGTCGGTTCTCCATACTGATCATTCATTTTCTCTGGATCCACAACTTCAACCCGGCTACCAATACTCAGGCTTCTCCTACCGAGTGTTGTATCCAGCAAAGGCATTAGGGAAAACTTCCTGTCATCCTTCTCAACAGTAAACACATTTCTTACACAGTCATACATAGCTCTGCAATCATATTGCCAAGGTCTACCGAGCAATATATCACAACTATTCATCTTCGCAATGTCACATAACACAAGATCCTTATACTGGCCAATCTGAACATCAGTAAAGCATTGTTCTCTTACTTCTAGAGCATGAACATCTTGTAACTAGCCAATCCTATAAGGACAAGGATGCTTCATTCTATTCAACCCAAGTTTTTGAACCATGTCCTTAGCAACAAGGTTATCAGTACTACCACTATCAACAATAACATCATAGAGTTTACCTCCAGACTTGCATCGGGTCCTAAACAAGTTACTCCTTTGACAAGGTTCCTCCTTTGTACTGAGAAATGTTCGCCGAAGTAGCAAGTTCTCAGATTCAGGTTCATTCTCATTCACCACAGCAGTTCATCGGTCACCAAGCTTCTTCTGTGTACACTCAAAAGAACGGTGTCCTTCCTCTCCACAGTTATAGCAAGTACCCTTAAAGATAACTCTACCTGTCTGCTTCTTCGGTTCCACAGGTTTCTGTTCATCTTCCGCATTAGTCGGTTTATCCCTCACCGAGTGATCAATCTTTTCCTTCCCTCGGGGATTACTATGTTGTTTCCTCTTCAACTTATCTTCTGCCTTCAGAGCATACTGATAAGCATCTTCAACAGAATCAATCTTCAACATACCAAGCTCATCCTGAATATTGAATCTCAAACCATTCACATACTGAGCTACCTTTTCCTTACTAAGCTCTCGGTGTCCAGACCGAATAGTAAGTTTGTAGAACTCCTTGGTATAATCTTCCACGGACAGATCCTCCTGTTTCTGATTCTGCAACTTCTTAAACAAGTCAAGCTCATAATCAGAAGGTATGAACTTAGCTTTCAACTTAGTCACCATCAACCTCCATCGATTGATCTTCATTTCACCTTCATCTTCTCTATCTCTTTGTAGTTCCTTCCACTAAAGAGCAGCATGTCCTTTTAACTTTGTCTGTGCTAATCTCACTCGAAGAGGATCTTCAATTTCTTCCAGCTTAAAGAAATCTTCAAGTTCACCAATCCAATCAATCAAGTTCTCGAGTTTCAAAGTACCAAAGAAAGTAGAAACTTCCATTCGGTAACTATTACTTAACTGAGCTCCAGATCTAGGCAACCGAGCAATTCTGTCTTCACCAGATCTATCACTCCGGTCATCACCACTAGATCCAGCAGGTTCAAAGGCTTCAACAGCTTCCTCATAACCATCTGTAGTACCAACATTCCGAGGTATACTAGTAACAACTCTCATGATCTCGGCGACCATGTCATTCTTCATCAACTCCATCTCAGATCTGAAATCTGATTTCACCTTCTCTGTGATCCAGGATTCAACAGTATCACAAAGATCAGAAATAACTCTAGGGTCCAATCTTCTCGGAGGCATCCTTAAAGATATGCAAAAACCCTCTGCAACAAACCCTCACCGACCACCTTGCGGCAATCTCCAAGTTGTGTACAAGTCAGATCTCAACCTGCCACCTTGAACAAACAACTAGGGCAAGATCCACAAGTTCAGTGCCACGCATCTTCAATCCAGATCATACGATCTCTTCACTAACAAGATCAACTTCGCAAGATCAACCTTGCTAGGTCAACCTTTGCTCCACAAGATCAACCTCGCAAGATCAACCTTGCTAGGTCAACCTTTGCTCCACAAGATCAACTCTGAGCTCTAATACTACTTGATGCAGTCAAGGATGGTGGATCCAATTAAGGACAGTCCAAACCTTGCAACTTCAGAACAACACAGTGGAATACTCAACAACACAACAACAAAGCAATTGTTTAACTCTGATTTTCATTAACATGCCCGGCTGTAAGGCCTTCCGGGTTAGGGCCAATTACAATCAGAAACAATTTTGCAAGATCCAAACAGATCCAATACAATCTCAGCTAGTTCAGCTCTGAAGACAATCGGAAGCTGATGGAAACCCTAAGGCAGATCTAAACTTGAGCTCGCAAGCCTCCAAGCAATCTCCTTGTCCCCAAGTGTGCAAACCACTAGCTCTGCAATTACAAACTATTAGATAACAATCTGATCTGCAAGATCATGCAAGATCTTTTCCACAACTTCGCCAACTCCATCTTTCAGAACCTTAGATCTGATTCGCTAAGTCTTCCAAGTCATGAACTTCTACCCTCTCCACAACTACCCCAAACATCCTATAAATACTAGTCATTAGCCACAAGTCGGCTGGATGAAACCATTAACTGCCCCCAACAAATATTAATTTCAATACAAGTCGGCATCAAAATAGCCTTACAAACATTTAATCTAACATGTCGGCCTGTAACAACAGCTACCAACAATAAATGCACCAAGTCGGCCCAACAAATCACATAGAACTCCAGTCGGTAAACCAAAACTACCGAGCAACAGTGAAATAACTGAGCATGCCAGGCATTGCCCATCACCAGTGTTGACCGAGCACCACAGGCATCGCCGAGTAACACTTTCACCGAGTGCCAGAGGTTTCCGAGTACCTTCAACGACCGAGCTTCTTTCAATGACCGAGACCGTTAGTCAAGGCTGCAACCGAGTAACACCGGCCAAACATCCACCCCCCCATGCAGATTCACCGAGTACCCTAGAATGCCCCTGCATCACACTTGGACTGGGGGTAGAGATAGCTGATTTTTGAATAAACTCTAGAGGATATAAATTTTTTATGAGGATTACTATTAGAATAATATTTGCATACATATATTTTAATGGTAAAAAATGTATTTGTAGATAGATTAGATTTGTTTCTAATTTAGTCTTTAGTGTTTTGATTGTTTCTTTAGGAAACCTCGACAATGCAATTGCCTATATATGGACATTTTATTCTTTCAATAAATACATGCAAATACTACTATTTAACATGGTATCAGAGTAGTTACCAAAATTCTTTCAATAAATACATGCAATTACTATTGTTTAACATGGTGTTAGAGCACTAATTGAAATCTTGGGTAAATTTTTTTGAGGATTCTTGCAATTTGTTTTTCACGTGGGATTCCTTATGATTATTTGTGCCATTTTCTAGTTTCGTGGGTTTGTGAGTGCGTGGAGGTCTAGAGCTTGTGTTTTTTGAGCATGTTTTTCAGTGTGATTGAAAGTAGTTTCTTTTGCCTACACATTACATTGTTTTTGGTCTTCTAGCTCGCGTCCAAGCACTTTTGGCTTGCGCGACCTATTTACTCGTTGTTTTTCCTCCTGTTGACGACCATTTTTCTAAAAATTGTGGAGTTTTGTTCGCTTCATGCCTACGCAATCTTTGTGTTCGTGTCTTTCTTGACAATGACCGATGGGTTTTCATTTCGCATTTGTTCTTAGTGCGAATTCTATCTAAACTGCACACAAAGTCTCAGAGATTGCTTGCATCTAGTTTTTGGTTTTTTTTCTTGCCGTTTTTGCAGATTGAGGCATTGCTCATGGTTTTCTTCCCTAATTTTTGTGTGGGTCTCTGCATTTTTTTTCTGAACTTAGGTTTTCTGCTTACGACCTTAAGGTTTTTGCAACCTACTACCCAAGTGTTTGAAATTTCAGATTCTTTTTTTGGCACAACCTAGGGTTTCTGGGGTTGCCGGGTCTTTTGATTTATGTGCTTTGGGATTCAGGCCAGCATACATGTTTGTCTCAAGATTAGTGCCTTGAATTTTGTGGTAGGGCTTTGAGCCTATTTTTTGCCTTGGTATTTGTGGTGGTTGTTTCGTGCAATCAACGTCTAACTATCTTTTGCCTCTTTTGTTTATCTCATTTTTTGTGCACTCAACGTCTAACTATCTTTTGCCTCTTCTGTTTACCTCATTTTTTTGTCTCTAAAAGCATGAAAGATGGCATCTTAGACCAAAATAATGTTGGAAGGTAGTCAGAAGTTCAACGACCGCAACTACAACACCTTGAAGTAGCGGATGATGACAATTTTTGAATATTGGTGCCTTGAACAAATTGTTTTGGGCAATTCTACTTCTTACAATGGCAGGTGCAGATCAAGACAAATTTGATGAGTGGAATTAGGAAGTTGTGATGCTCATTAAATTGTCGATCATCGACAATCAGTTGCCTTAGGTACCCTTAGGCAAGACAATTGCCAAAATATGGGATCATTTGAAGGCCCTACATGAAACGTTTGACAAAAGCTGCACGCTATTAACTTTTTTTTTGAAGAACATGCTTTTCTTGATCATGATGGATGAGAGGATGTCTTTGTAGGAGCATCTCATGAAGATCAAGGACATCTATGATTAGTTCGAGGCGACTAGTCGAAAGATGGAGGAAGAAGACATGGTAGTCGTCACTTTAAAAAGTCCACCAAAGTCTTATGAGCAGTTTATTGAGACTCTCAACATTACCTCAACTAATGTTGACTTGAAGTTTCCAGATCTTTGCACCAAACTTCTACTGCAGGATCGATGGAGACAATAGTTTGATAGCAGTGCTAGTTTATCCTCCACAGAGTATGTGTTCACAAAAAAATCCTTTGCTAAGGACAAAGGGAAAAGTCAGTCCTCTTGGAAAGGCGTAGGTGAATCCTAAGACAACTCCAAGAAGAAGAAGATTTAGTTCAATTATTGCCATAAGTATGGTCACATGAAGAAAGAATGTCAACATCGCTTGGCTTTTGAACAAAAGAAGCAAGAAGGGTCTCAACAAGAGGCCAATGTTGTAGAGCACACTGAATAGGAGTTTGCCTTTTATGCCTTTATGGCTAAAAGACCAGCAAATCATGTTAAGTCCTCTGCTTGGTACTTTGGTTTAGGTGCTTCATGATACTTCACTCATTAGAGGGATTGGTTCACAAAGTACATGCGATTCACCAATTCAGTGATCTTCGGAGGAGGGGAAGAGTATACTATTTTTGGCAAGGACAACGTGCATATTCAATTTGGTGGGAGGAATTTAATTTTCCTCAATGTATACTATGTTCCAAGCATGGAACTCAGCCTTCTCTTTGTTAGTCAAATTATGTGACATCCTCGACTAGATGTGGTATTCATTTCACACAAATGCAATATTGTTGATTGGGAGACTCATGCTACAGTTGCTGTAGGTATTGAGGATCATGATCTTTACAGACTTGTTGACACTGGTGATTCTTAGGAGCATGCTATGGCAGCCAAAAGTTCTTCCATTAGCAATCTCTGGCATTAGAAGTATGGGCATTTGAACATACATTCTCTCTCAGTTAGTTTGGGAGGGTTTGGTTGTTGGCTTACTTGAAATTTAGGCTCAGAATCATGGAATTTGCAAAGCTTGTTAGGGTGGAAAGCAACATCGGACTCCATTTTGGGATGGTGATACTTGGCGAGCTTCCAAGGTATTACAATTGGTTCATGTTGATGTTTGTGGATCAATGAACACTCCTTCAATTACTGGGTCCAAGTATTTTTTGTTATTTGCTGATGATTTTAGTTGCAAGATGTGGGTGTATGTTTCAGAAGTTTAAGGCCTTAGTAGAAAAAGAGTCTTGTCATCAAATAATGACTCTTAGGTCAGATAATTGGGGGGGGGGGGGGGGGTGGAATTTTGTTCTTCTGATTTCTCCAACTTCTGTACACATCATGACATCATTACATTAGAGTGGTTACAACTGAGGATCAGATTGTAGACATTCTCACCAAGTCCTTGAGCTTGGACACATTTGTAAAATTTAGGGGGCAACTTGGTGTAGTTGACAGATTGACCATTAAGGGAGGGTATTCGAATAATATTTGCATATATATATTTTAATGGTCAATAGTGTATTTTTAGATAGATCAGATTTGTTTCTATTTTAGTCTTCAGTGTTCGATTGTTTCTTTAGGAAACATCAACAATGTAATTGCCTATATATGTACATTTCATTCTTTCAATAAATACATGCAATTACCATTGTTTAACAATTACTAGTGTAATATGTTGTCTTTGGGATTCTCCATTGGAAAACTTGCCCATTCTTCCGGTCATAAATTACAAGTAATACCAGTTATCTCTCTATTCGAACTTATGTGAATTGGTCATAAGTTCTCATTAAGTAGCCAACATAGATGACCTTAATTTCCGTGGCTGACAGCTTGTTCTTTGCTGTGTTCGTTCTTATTGTCAGTGGTTCTGGTGACAATATGGGATGCACTCAACAATCAAGTAATAAATCTCAACAAGCTATTTATTACTCTATTTAAACCTTCCCTTGACAAACTATTGCTAAGCCAATGGTGGAACTTGCAGTCACCAATGTAATCTTCTAAAGGATCATTTTTCCTTTAATCAGTAGTGGCAAGAGAAGGTTTTTTACAGAGTCTTGCCTCTGGTTCTACTTGCCTTTTTCTATTCTGTGATTCGTAACATGCTCAATGATTTATCTAGTGCAGATAATAATATGGAACAAGCAGTCCCAGTGAATGGGTTTTGGAACTGCACAGGGGATCCAAACCAGGAATTCTTTGTTTATGGTATACAACATCCATTGAAAAGATTTTGTTATAATCTGGTTATGGCTATATTTTACATATTTTAATAACCAGTGGGTTGATTGTATCTATCACCATATGGAATTCTTGCTCAATTCCTGCCAGCTAAAAGAGAATCTGTCAAAAAAGAACCTATTAAAGTTTGCAGTTGGGTTTTACATGAACTCTAATTTTTCATGCCGATACTGGACCCTTAGTACTTTTGGTTTCAACTTTTTTATGAGTGAAGAAATCCATGTCTCAGTTGAATACCATTTCACTGGTTCATCATAGTCAATACATTGGTCAACCCTCTAGAGTAAGACCATCATATGCAGCTGTAAACTGCGAGAATTATAAATAATCATTGGCAGTTACTTAAGGCTTAGAATTTAATGTGGAGTACTTGCCTCATAGAAATAGGAATTCATTGGCTGTCGTATAATTAAAAATAAAAAAATCAAGACAATAATCAGCTCAACAAATCAAAGCACAATATAATCTATCAAATTGTGAATTCTTTTGGAATCGACTTGCTTGGAGCTTGAAAGGTTCCATGTACCTTCGAACTCCTAGCCCCAGAGCACGAAAGGATTACGTCCTTTAAACTCCTAGCCCTAGAGCATGAATGGATTACATCCTTCCAACTCCTACAAGACACTTCCAAAAAAGTGATTGTTTGATCAATTTTCTTGATTAATGCTGATTGATGTTTCTTGATGGATTGATGAGTTAATGCTTGAATGCAGGTTGATAATTTATGCTTGGATAGTTGAGGTTAGAATGATAAGTGTTTTTATGTTTGATTGATTGAATGTATTGATAATTTATGATGATGATTTGTTGATGGAGTGTTTGCTTGATTTGATAATTGATGAATGCTTCTGATGGATTCATGAATGCTGATTTGATGTATTGGAAAGTGATGATTGATAAGTGATCCTTGGTGAAAGGGTCAACACCATTCATAAGAATTGAGGTACCACCCTCCTTACCTCTTGAGAGTAATAAATTATTTTCCAAACTGATCTTTCTTCCATGTCCTCAAATGAAACCCGCTTCCCTTTATATTTTCCAATTTGAGGGAGAAGTCACACCTCTTCATCATGTCTGCCCTTTGCAATAGTCTCAACCTTTTACAGTTACCACCCTTTGAGATTACAACCTTTCATAATTTCTGCCCAATGAAATATCACTTATTTATTTTCTTCCTATTCCTTTCTATTAATCCTTCATTGATTCATATGCTCAATTGTTTCTTCCTTGTTTCTGAAAATTTTGGATCATTATATGGAGTGGACTGCTATTTGTGAGGCGAAGCTATTGTGCTTATGTAATTGAAGTGATCCTCAGGCTGGTAAGATCAAGGCTCTAAAACCAATTGTAATGTCCCTTCTTGGATATTTCTGATTTTTGTCCTAACACAACAATTCCAACTTAAGATGAGAATTGCAATATATTTATAAATATGATTATCAAAACTAAAGACATTTCATTATAATATCCAACTTAAAATTCAAAGAATAATTCAAAAGATTGAACTTATCTTGATTTTCTGCAGTAACTCTCCTTCGGACTGTCTTGTCAAAGATCATTAAAACTAGATAAATAAATCATAGTATCATCAATATTAGGATCAATGCATTGGAGCATATTCCCTATAGTCAACCATGTTAGGAATTCATTGGAAATGCTTGTAACCCACAATCTCAAGGATGATTGTATTGTGAGAGTATGGAAGGATTTCTAGTGCATTCCTTCCCTCAGTCTACCTTGGAGGCTGTCCATCCTTGATCAAACCCAAAAGGATAGAAGGAATTTGTGGTCCATCCAGCCTCCCAACCCATGAGAATGGCAAGACCTCCAACCCGTCCATCTTGGGGTGGTGTGGTTGATAAGATGCATGAAGATTGCCCTCCATAACCAAAGCCCAAGAGCACGAAATGGAATTTTGGTTCATTTTGTCTCCTGGGCCACAAGCATGGCAGGATCTCCAATACATCTATCTTGGGATGGCGTACTTGATGAAGGATGATTGGTGCTTCAGCTCTCATGAATTTGGAAGGGTGGCTGTCCTTACTATCTGCAAGACACCGCCTTAAGTTCAAAGTGATGCTCAAGGAATTTTTTAGTGTATTGCTGATTGCTTGATTTCCCTTTAGAATTATTTATTGAATGATTGATGAGTGGATGCTTAAATGATACTTAAATGGATTGATGCTCTAATGTTTGGTGTTTGAATGATGGATGTTCACATGATGGATATTTGAATGATTGATATTAGACCCTTTTTCCACAGGGATGTGTACCCCCCAAAAGTCTGTCTTCGCGATGGGGACGTTTGGGGGATTGCCCCCTTGCCATATCACCACTGTTGTTGGGATAACGTTGAGATGCTGGGGACTAGACGTTCCTATGACGTCTTAGGGATTCCTAGTAGTCTCTTGTGGCCTCTAGTAAGAAACTCCAACTAAAAACAGAAAAAAAGGTGATAAATTTATGAAAATGACATTTGTAATGAATGTTTGTGAGGTTTTGGAACCCATGAGGGGCTTTATGCCTGGAACCTGTTGGGGGCTCCACCCTTAGAACCCCACGAGGGATGTTGCCTCAAGGGGCTCTGCCCCCTAGACCCCCGCAAGAGACTTTTCTGCAAATCCCCATGAAGGGCACTACCTCTTGATGCTTAATTTGCACCCATCATTATTATTAGTTCAATCATTGTTATGTTTATTACTTGAAATTTTACTTAGGATGCCAAAGTTTGATTTCCAATTCTTATGCTTATTCGTGGTTTGCTTCAAAAGTTTGAAAACTCTGCCCATCATTGTTAATGTTAATATTTCAATGCAATCATTGTCATGTTTTAATGTTTGTTAGTTTAAACTTTGCGTAGTATGCCGAAGTTTCATTTACAATTCTTATACTTTTCCTTATACATCTTTTTATAACTATTTGTTCAAGTACTATATGTATTTGCACTATCCCCACCTTCCGCCCCCTCACTGTATACAAACTTAGGCACTTGGTCTCCCTGTCCCCAAAACTCGTCCCACTGTCAAGAAACTCTGTGTAACTATGAAGATTCTCAGCCTTGGGACCTTTTGCCCCATTGTTTTATACTTTTTGATTATAGGCATCCAATTTAATTTTGATACTTAAGAGGCATAAAAAGGTGCCACAAGCTAATCAATTATATAAGAATTAAGAAATAAAAAAAATGGAATATTTTGGAAATATAAAATAATTTAGAAAACAATGAAACTTGTGAACATATAGTTTTGGTGGGCAATGAGATTTAAATGAATATTATTTATGGAGGAACACGGTGCCTTAGGCCATGGGTCCTGTAGAAGTTTGAAATTTATAACTTTGAGTAACTGATGCACATTATTGGTATGCAGAATTTACTTCTTTACTTTCCAGTTGTAAAATAAAATAGGGTGAAAATCTAATACTATAGTATTTGAAATTATTTTTGTTTTCTTTCATAGAAAACTTTCTATTTTCCCGGTGTGTACTTCAGCTTAGTTTTTTTCCTAAATTGGTTCTTTCTCATCTTGCGTTGATAAGAAGAATTCTAGTTTGCATATGAAGAGGGTGCATTTTAGGGATTCTTTCTTATCTAATATTTGTCTTTTGATGATTTTAGTGTGCAAGGCAAGGTTTTGCGTTGGCATTTACAACATTGGTTGCTGCAATTCCATGCGTTGAATTGGATGCCTTGGTGAAGATCATTGAGGAGTTATTGCAGGTTACTTCCTCAATGAAGGGTCAGGTCTGAGTTATACTTTACCTGCTAGAGCACCTTTTAACATTGCTGTTCAAGTTCTAAAGTGACAGGGAAGTTGCAGTTGCCAACAGTAATTTACTTCAGCAGTGAATGTTTCTCTTTCAAGACTGAAATAGTGTGTGAATGTTGAACAATTATGTCTGCATTTTGTCAGAGTCGGATGTTTTATTTAGTCTGATTAATTGCAGGATGTAGTTGATAGGTAATATATGTTCAAAATAGAGATTTTCCCAAGTGCTATCTGGTCTGCCCATGCTTATTAATCTCAATGAAAAGGAATACAAGGTTTGTCATGGCTGTCCATAGACTGTTTGCCCATGCTAATACAATTTGTTTAACAAAGATGAAACATTAAGGGAAGTGGAAGAGCTTCATTCCCCTTGTTCCTCATTCCCTTAAAATACGGTTAAGAAAGGAATGAGGTGAATGACTTCTCAACTTCCATCCTCCTGGGCACACAAAAGAAAAAAGAAAGGTTTTATTATATTATATACAATACTAAATATAATAAAAAATCTATCATACTTTGGATTATCATTTCTAACATTTTGTATCCAGTATAAAACATAGATTATTGGAATTTGGAAGATACAAAACAAAGCATATTTACTATACACAATGTAGTATATCTTTTCTGTCGCCTCCAACAACATTGCTACGTGGCTTCGCAGACCACCTGCAAACTTTCTTGCACAACTCTCTGTTAACTATTACAGAGGCTTTGATATCATATTGATAAATCCTGAGCATGTATATATTAATTTGATAAGGGGTATATAGTGAAATCTCTTATCACATAACAGACTTTTGATTTTATTCTCTAACAGAAAACTATTTTTGGAACTCACATGATCCATATACCAGCTGATCCACACCCATGTGGGATAACATGGACATTAGGAAAGTAGTAGTTCTGTGTTTTTAAATGCAGAGTTGAATAGAAAGGAGGAATACTCTTTCAAGTATTGTCAAACTTGTGATTTGAAGACTTAGAAATCAGTGAATATCAAGGAAAATATAAAGGAAAACATACATAAATAAATAAAATGTAAATATATTAATTTCTATATAAAAAAATATCCTTATCATATATATATAATAATTTAATATCTCACCGAAACCTTTTATCTTTCTGTGCTGTGATCACCATTTCTTATCTTTCCTCTGATCTCAGTTACTTATTTCTCCTTCCCTTCCCTCCTTTCACAAGTGGAGTTCACCTTCTTATATGATGTGTTGAGCCTCTGCATAAGAGACACATCCCTCTGGTTATTAAATAATCACTGACATTAGTTAATGTCTAACAATACATCCAATTCTAATTGTCATCTTAACTAAAACTCCCAATCTGCGACATGCTTAAGGTTCATAATTTTAACATGATCGATGTTGATATATTGTATTTCTTTCATGGTATATAGGTAACCGTCAATAGACTCTTCATTATTGTTTTTCAATATTTCTTCTCAACATTTTTATGAAGATTTGTTTGTCATAGCAAATAACCAGGGTGCTGCAATCATTGCCGCCTAATATATTTCTTTATATGCACTGTTCATTTAGAGGAATTAATCCAATAATCACTTGGTATTTACAGTGGAAATCAGTATTATTATTGTTATCTATACTTTCTTCTCCCGATAAGATAATTAAAAATTCAGGAATGTAGTATGCGACTATAGTTGTGTTGTTTTCTTTATATGATTGACCCGATAATATATGCAAGTGATATAATTCTTGCAAGTGATGATATTCCTTTAATTGTCGTCGATACTAGGTCTGTATTGCGTTCATCCCAAGCAATGTATTTCTGCATACCTTGGTCGGTTCCTTCGTTGCCATTCATTGCGTTTGATGGTGTTCTATACTTCGTTAGCTCAATCTTATAATCATTACCACCTCTGCAATAGTCTACGCCAATTAGTTTATAATCGATGTTGACTAGGATTCGTTCTTAATTGATAGGCGTGTCATTATTACTATGGATGAAACTATCGTCTCTATTCCATGAGTAATTGTAACCATTTTATTGTTGTTTAGAAACTTAAATAATACCTGATCAATCGCGATTCATTCTAGGAGGATAGATAGTCGTTTAGAAGATTGCTTATCGACATATTGTGTTATGGACCGCATCCTTCATGATACCTATGATTTTAATCTGATCGGTCCCCATAGTAATTTCATATGTTCATCAGTATCGATCAATAACACCTGGAAACGTTTACTATAGACTATTTTCTTAAACTCTTTAATTCTCTGCTCTGACCAATGATTGTTAATCTTGCCTTTAACCGATATTTACCACTTACGTGCCTCTTGATTGTCAATATCAACCAAGTCATCTTTTAGAAGCTCACCGACAATACTGACCCATATGTCTTATACTGTTGCTGCTTATATGCACTGTTGATTTATTCTCTGTTGACTTGGGTTGAGTATTGTAATTATTATATTATTCTTTATTATTATTTTATCTTTTAATTATTATTTATTTATTTATATTCTATTATACTTTAATATTATATTCCATTATTAGGAGAGATATTACAGTCCTTCCCTCCCTAAAATTGCTTGTTCTCAAGCAATGATTAAATCTTCATAAAGATTTGTCCACTATGCTTCTCTAATATTGATAAGTAGGAGATATTTTCCATAGTTAGTCAAATTGTGATGTTGCTATCAGTATTCAACTTTGGTATCGTATATGTTTCTTCCCTTATGATGATTTGATAGCAAGGACTTGGCAAAGTTTAACTCAAGAAGTTCTCTCATCTTCTAGAGAAAAGGACCTAGGCCATTCCATAATGTTGTCAATTGAATTTGTAAAAACCAATGTTTTCATAACAATATACCTTGAATTCGTATCTTTTGGTTCACTTCTAGTTACTATCTTACTCTAGATCAACCAAGGATAGAATCATCCATGGAGAAAATATTTGAGAATCTGAAATATATGTATGAATGTAGGACACAAAGCATACGTGAAGTATACACATGAATGCATGCAGACACATAGCATACACAAAGTATACTCTCAGTACACACATTATTAGATTCCTTTCTATTTACTACAATGATTCCTTTATTTATCTTTTACCTCGCAGGATGGCAGGATCATGCTCTGATACCACTGTAATGTCCCTACTTATTCTCCTTTTATAATCTCTTGCAAAACCGACGTTAGTACAAAATATTATACAATATTTACATGGCTCGTACTCTACTCTTAAGTTAGTAAGGGGGAAATTTGATTCTTAAGGCTGCCTCTAGTTCGGGCTTCACAGAATTCCCGATTCTCGGCTTGAGAGATATAAGATCCACTCTAAGCAACTGGGCTATCGACATGTCATCCCCTAGAGCACTGCCCATAAGAATCTCTTGGAAGCAATAAATGCTATCCAAGCCTACTCATATGCATATGACTGACATTAGTAGATATACTACCTACATGAGATTATAACAATCTCGAGACTAGGGAAACTATAACAATTTCCTCTAGCCCCCTCCAGATATGGGGATCCATCTCTAATGAATATAAGATTCATTTTATATGGAATCCATCTCATCATTTTTAGGGAACATATAAATGCATAAATGTTGATTATCAAATCATAGTTTAGACTTTGTCAATAAAAGAAATCTAAAACTATTAAAGAATTCACATAAAATGTGTATCTTGATTATATATATATATATATATATATATATATATATATATATATATATATATACATACATATATATATATATATGTATTAATTTCTATATAAAAGAAAATATAAATGTCCACATACATAAATAATAAAATGTAAATATATTAATTTCTATATAAAAAAATGTCCTCATCATATATATATATATATATATATATGATAATCTAATATCTCACCAAAACCTTTTATCTTTCTGTGCTGTGATCACCATTTCTTATCTTTCCTCCGATCTCAATTACTTATTTCTCCTTCCCTTCCCTCCTTTCATGAGTGGAGTTCACCTTCTTATATGATGTGTTGAGCCTCTGCATACGAGACACATCCCTCTGGTTATTAAATAATCACTGACATTAGTTAATGTCTAACAATACATCCAATTCCAATTCTAATTGTCGTCTTAATTAAAACTCCCAATCCGTGACATGCTTAAGGGTCGTAATTTTAACATGATCGATGTTGATATATTGTATTTCTTTCATGGTATATAGGTAACCGTCAATAGACTCTTCGTTATTGTTTTTCAATATTTTTTCTCAATATTTTTATGAAGATTTGTTTGTCATAGCAAATAACCAGGGTGCCGCATTCATTGCCGCCTAATATATTTCTTTATATGCACTGTTCATTTAGAGGAATTAATCCAATAATCACTTGGTATTTACAGTGGAAATCAGCATTATTATTGTTATCTATACTTTCTTCTCCCGATAAGATAATAAAAAATTCAGGAATATAGTATGCGACTATAGTTATGTGTTGTTTTCTTTATATAGTTGACCCGATAATATATGCGAGTGATATAATTCTTGCATGTGATGATACTCCTTTAATTGTCATCGATACTAGGTCTGTATTGCGTTCATCCCAAGCAATGTATTTCTGCATACCTTGGTCAGTTCCTTCGTTGCCATTCATTGCGTTTGATGGTGTTCTATACTTCGTTTACTCAATCTTATAATCATTACCGCCTCTGCAATAGTCTACGCCAATTAGTTTATAATTGATCTTGACTAGGATTCGTTCTTAATTGATAGGTGTGTCATTACTATGGATGAAACTATCGTCTCTATTCCATGAGTAATTGTAACCATTTTATTGTTGTTTAGAAACTTAAATAATACCTAATCAATCGCGATTCATTCTAGGAGGATAGATAGTCGTTTAGAAGATTGCTTATCGACATATTGTGTTATGGACCGCATCCTTCATGATACCTATGATTTTAATCTGATCGGTCCCCATAGTAATTTCATATGCTCATCAGTATCGATCGGTAACACCTGGAAACGTTTACTATAGAGTATTTTCTTAAACTCTTTAATTCCCTGCTCTGACCGATGATTGTTAGTCTTGCCTTTAACCGATATTTACCACTTATGTGCCTCTTGATTGTCAATATCAACCAAGTCATCTTTTAGAAGCTCACCGACAATACTGACCCATATGTCTTATACTGTTGCTGCTTATATGCACAGTTGATCTATTCTCCATTGACTTGGGTTGATTATCATGATAAGTATTGTAATTATTATATTATTCTTTATTATTATTTTATCTTTTAATTATTATTTATTTATTTATATTCTATTATACTTTAATATTATATTCCATTATTAGGAGGGATATTACACTGATGAACATTGCAGATAGTAGCGACAAAGATAATCTAATAGTGTGTGCATAAATAGTAGGGAATGAAGATTATAAAGCTATAATTATAGGAAGTAGAGGCCTATTAATCCTATTTTTGAGGGATATAAAGGGAAGTCCTATGAAATAATGTTGGAAATGAAACAAATAGATATATTTTTTCAAGGAGACATTGTGCATGGAATGTCGATGCTAGTGACCATGATGATGATGACAAAAACTAAAAGCAACCACTACAGAAGTAAAGTAGCGTGTTAAAGATGAATATTCATTAAGTTTCACAAGGGTAGTAAAGAAAAGAGAGCTTGAAATGTAAGTTGAAAACAATGGATGCAAGTTGATGTACAAACAATCATAACTCAAGTAGGGAAGGTGTTTGAATCAACTCCGACAGAGTTATGAGGCTCAAGTAGGATAGGTGTTTGAAACACCTTGATTACCCAAAGCATGACTGCTGCAAAGAGCACTGCAAGAAGTGTCTTTGGTGGGTTCTCACTGATACAAGTTGATAACTTGTTTCCTCAACCAAAGTGCCTAGACCAACCTTCAATGGTAGATGGAATGGTAAATTCAAAACAGGTTTTCTGACCTTACCAAATCTCCAACCAACTTTTTAAGTTGAGTTTAAGAATGACCCCAAATGGGCTTTAGGGACACCTTCCCTAAATGAAGCCAATTAGTGGAAAACACCCTGACCCAACACAATCAACCTACCTGATGATTGGAACACCTTATTTATGCCTCTGGAATAGAGAATCACCCAGCTCCTAGGTTCACAATTACCCACAACACCAATTTGTCTCATAGACCTATGATTCCTACTAGGTCTCCAATTGAGGTTTCAGCATTCTATTCCTCACTTCACAATGGGACTCGAAAATCCAAATGCAGTTTCAGTCACCCTTTTGGATGTTATAAAAGATCTCCAAGGCTCAAGTACCAACTCCGCTCCAGCACCCCTAAACCTTCATGAAGTCTCATAGGCCTAATTGATCAGGTTAGGCTTGGTTACAAAGCAAGTGCTCAAGGATGGGTTCACAAAGTTGATACAAGAGTTTAGGATTGCTCTACTACCTCTAACTGACCAAAAAACATTCATCTACCAAGTCCCATAACTCAATTCATCCGACTGTCCACACATTTGCTTCTTAGACTGGTTAAATACATAGAGATATTTAACCCTAGGGCTTGATGCCAAAAGTAGCAAAACAACTTGGGAAGGTCTGAGCGCTAGGAATCTTAACATACATGTCCCTAACTTGTATTTCCCAGTAGGCTGTGGAATTCCACCGGAGAAATCCCAAGTTAGGGCTCCATTTCTGCAACAGCCCCAACTTGTGAGGGTTTTAAACCTGTCTTCACAAAACTTGCGATAACTTGCACAAATCCAAAACAAATGCAATCAAACCAAGTGCATTAGAGATTAGACACAAAGGACTTTCGAACCATTACACTTGGTCTGACAAAACAATCCGTACCCGACTGTACAACACAGAAATAGTCAGGAATTTCACTTTATTTCTTCAATAAAATGCATCAAGCTTCTCTGATCCTCTTGCACACACTTCTTGGAGTTCAAATACATTCATCCAAGTGATCTAACCGATCCTTGGGCAGTTGCGATTGTTGGAACCGATTTTTGGCTTCCCGAGCAACTTTGGAAAGTTGTTCAGGACCATTTTTGCAGTTTTTGAAAAAGTTGCTTAGCAACATTTTTGCATCTTTTGCAACTTTTACATCTTGTCAAGTTTGGAACCCAAATAACATGGATTTGATCCCAATCCTCTTAAACATGATGAAACATGACTAATAGGATCCAAAACACTTGAAAACAACACAAAACTCCTGAAACACCTAACTCATCCTATAGCTACTAACTCAAAACTCAAGGTCCTTAATGGACTAAGGGAACTCGAAGTTTATAGATGCACCTTTTAGACCCTTGACCACACAAGATGGACCAAACACATGAAGATGGTCTCAAAGATCTATCTCCTTATTACACTGAAAGGAAACATCCTAAACTTAGTCATTTGCATGGGGTGCTCTGCACCAATGACCTGACTATCACTCAATATGAATAAATTGTTGAATACAAAGTGGAAAATAATACAATAGAATAATTGATAATGTTGATATATGGGACCATGCGCATTGAGACAACACAATTATTACTGAACTACTTGCTGCATTTGTTTCAAATACAACCTTTGCAACCATCAAAACAAATGCAAAAGCCACTGAGGAAGGGGATTTGCTAATACTGGGGAAAGATGGTGTTCTTGTAAAAACTATAGAAATAAGGGATATGGTTCTTCCAATTAAGATGTGAGTAAATTAGTAGAGAAAGTATGGAAGAAACTAGGGAATCTACCATTGTAAAAGCATATTTCAGATTAACATTAGCAAATAAAGGAATAATTGCTCAATTAAGGATCCATGTGGATCAAGAATATGTAGCATTTGCGATTATAATATTGGAGACAGTATTTGAAGTTAAGATCCATGAATCCTGATAAAGAATAGACATTTTAAGAGACCAAGACATCAGTGAAAATTGATGTAGTTCTTGTGGCAAGTCTAATAATGATTTTGAACAAGACAGTAAGGCTGCATTGCACTTCAGACAATGTTTTTAGGAAGGTAGATATATTAATAGAGGCCCATTACATTGATAGATGGGCGAATGTGAGATGTCAAAGCCAATATTTGGTGTAAGCTAATGCAAAAGTAGGGCACAAATGAGCTGGATTAGCTTACTAAGAGAAGTAAGTTGGGTTTGGGCTTCAAGTTCCGAGAGGAAACATGGAACTGGAACTTGTATAGGCTAGGGAGCATCAAGCCTCAAGGCAGACCAGGGACTTGGAACCTAAGGTTCTAAGTTTGAAGTGGAGTTTGAAGTTTTCTTGGGTATTGTGAGGGTTGGGAGTGGAGAGGAAACCGGGATCGGAACCTAGGGTTTTGGGTTCTAGTCGAGGATCTAAGTTTGAAAGGAATGAATGGATAACAAATGTTAAGGAGCAGGCTCTTAGTGGACATGTTGAGACTTGGGTTTGAAAAGGGAATCGATGCAAAGAGAGACAAGAGGAAGGCAGAGTGGGGGAGGAAACAAGGATTTGGACCCTTAGGTTCCAAGTTCTTTGAGAGTCTCGAGGTCTGTGAGGAAATGAAAGGTAAGGTAAAGTCAAGTAATGAAGGGTGGAGGTAAATGGGAAATGAGAATCATAAGTTTTGGTCCAATCTTCCCATTGGGACTTAAAGTTCTGAAGGGAAGTGGGGAGAACAAAGGATAGGGTGGAAATGCGAATCTAGAGGATCTAGGGGTTGGTTTCAATGTCCTTGAGACCTCCAAAAACTCAATAAAGCTAGAAAATACCAAAGAAGGTCCAAATAATTGGGCACTGACCACAAAGCCCCCATTAAAATATTATACTATGGGAGTTTTTGATGAAAACACTTTGAACAAACACTCTTATAAACATTTCAACATAGAGGACCCAGTTGGATTTATCTCAGATTGGTTGTCAATGGTGGGCAAGATAGGGTCAAATGAACATCATGAGTACAAAACAAAGAGAATTGTAACACAACAAATTGTGGTTCTGACAAGAAGGTCCACAGATATTGGAACATCTGAACCTACAATTGCTTAAGAACAAGCAATTTCGTCGGACTTGTCACATCTTGTTTTTAGTTGATTTAGTTTGTACATATTAGGTTTGTATTTGTGTCTTTCCTGCTTTCTTTTGCTTTGAGTTTTTTTTTTCTCGAGTATGCTTTTCCATTCAACTCTGCTCTTACCTTGATTGTGTCAGAGTTTTGAACTTATCCATCTTGCCATGCCTTCCATTTTGCCCCTGCTCTGTTATTATATTTGTTGAACTTTTCAAGATACCCTTATCAGCATGCCTGTTGCTCGACCCCTGATCATTGATATTTTCACCTATATTTTTGTAGTCTTATTAAGAGTCTCTCATATGCTATGGACAACTAAATGTTCTTTTATAATTAAAAATGAATATTTTAGAAATCAGCGGGTAATGAATTGATTATTTCTGACACGAGCAATAATTGATATTGTTGCTACTAGTTGAGGTTTGCAATGGGCATTGCTTGAAATTTCAGTCTTCCCTATTGTGCTACCAATGGTAAACATTATCTCTTACAGTTATGTTTAAACTCAACTAATTCAGCATTTTGAAAATTTTAACATCCTGCTACTAGTCTCTTTGATAGTGTTTGTTGTGTACCGGGTACCCTCTCTATTTTTTTTGCATTAATGTATTGGAGCTATACAGCCTAAAAATCTTTCTGCATTTTGCAGGAAGCCAGAGAAGGCCTTTTAGGTCAATTGTTTGCATATGGAGCATTGGTAAGATCTGGACATTTAGAGGCAAATAACGTTCTTGCTTCAGAAGAGGGTGCTGGATTTGCAATAGATCTCACCCAACATGTCCTTGAACTAGCAGATAAGAAGTGTTTTATGCGTGAACCAGCTGTTTCCATTATTCTGGATTTGGTTGATAGGGTATGTTCTTATGATCTCAAAGAGATATGCTCACATGTATGGGTTTTAAATGGTCATATTCATAGTTACTTATTTCAATTTTTTTTGGTTTGGAAGGTATTTTTTTCCCCCACCGGAAATCCACATTTTTCAAAAAAATATCAGAAATCTGCAAATTTTTAAAGAATCTCCCAAAACTTCTTTAGGAATTGTAAAATTTGGATTGAATCAGACAAATTGAACCAGTCACGACAACTTGGATCTGGCTGGATTTAGAACAGATCCAGCCAGATCTGGTAGCTATGGCCATATTTGTCTCATTGTGTTCGCTTTTCTATCTTGGAACTGTGTACATTGAGAATAGTTTTTAGGTTACGTAGTCTTTTGAATTGCACTCCAAATTCAATATTGTCAGCATGTTTGAATCTATCTATTTTCAACAAAGAGGGAGTTATTTCATGTTGAATGGCTTTTCTTTTCTGCAACTTATTCGTATTGCAATCTCGATCTTAGTAGCTTTACAATTTTTTTTTTCAATTTCTTCAATTGTTTTACTCGATGTGATTATTCTGCTATTAGATTTTTTGTCTTTAAAAGAATTAGTTAGGTGTTAAGGACTATATAAATTTCATAGCTCAGCCTTACAATTGGGATATTTGCTTGTGAGTGTCAGTTGTACGGGGTAATGATTTAGTTTTTTGATGATAGTTTTTGGAAAACTTGTGTAAGGAGTAATGAAAATCAGTTAATATCGTTCAGTGAATAGGAAATGAGTTTAAGTGAAAGCAAGACAGATGTACAATTTCTCTTAGTTCTGGCTCCCATTTTGTAAAGAATTAAAAGATGTAACTATTGCAAGCAGTAATGGTTGAATGAGATGTATATATGTTGGTTATTAAGTTTTTAACTTGGTTTCTCTACTTCATATTCTGTTAAATTTGCCTGCTTTCAAAGTCTTAGGTTTTAGTATTTAGTAATGTAATATACTTGTTCTAGTTTTGCAGGTGCCTAAAAAAGTGCTTTTAACTAAAATATTGAAGGCTCCGCTCTTAAAGGAATGGTTACAAAAAGACCCTGTAATTGGAAATCCAGATGCACTATTGTTAGCTTTAAAACTTTTTGACAAACTTCCTTTAGAGATGAGAACTTTATGCAAGATGATGCCACATGTGTGCAGCTTGAGTGACCTATTCACCCCTGATAATATGCTATTTCTTGTTCCTTCATTGAAGGTAATTATAGATTGACAATCATATAATACATGCTAGTTAATAGTTTTGTAGGTAATGAATAATGCAATATCTTTTTTTTTTGATCTATATGAATAATGCAATATCTGTTTCTTATTGAGTGGCATTTTTGGATTGCAGGAAGCATCCTTCTGTCATCCTCGGGTTCACTCTGTCTGGCAAGCTCTATTAGACATTTTGTTTATAGAGCTAGGAAAAATCATGAAGCACCCGGTTTCAAGTCATTCTTCTGAGAAAACGAAGAAAAGCCAAAAGCGCAACAGTGCAGAAAAGAATCTTGCAAAGAAGCTTGCTTGTTTTTGGGAAGTGGTGGTTGAAGGAACATTTCTGCAATTGTCTCATGATCGAAAGCATTTAGCTATTGATATTTTCCTTATGATTCTTCCAAGAATACCTGCATCATTTGTTCAAATATATTTGTCCAACAAGTTTGTACAGTGTTTAGAGGATGTTTTATCAGCCAAGGACAGTCATCTTTACAAATTTGCTCAGCATTGCTTGGAGGAAGTGGTAAATTGGTCTACTGGCGATGATGAGCGCCGAGTAGCTGTGGTTATAGCTTTGCAAGTAAACAGTGATGGAAAATTTGATAATATTTCCAGAACACAAACAGTAAGAAAATTGGTTAATAAATTTGACACGGCTGGAGGATCCTTATTATTTTTGCAGAAGTTGACTGGCATATTTCTGGAAGGAAGCCACCCCGAGATAGATAAAAGAAGTTATCCAGATAAGATTCATGCAGTGGAAGAAGATGAGGCATCAAACCTAGGGGTCAAGTCTATGGATAAGGACGATGAAAGCTCACTGGGAACAGCAAGTGACTCAGATGATGTTCTGAGGTCGTGGATAGTGGATTGCATTTATCATCTTTCAAAAAATGCTTCTCTTGAACCTGCTGCAAAATTTCCTCTTCAAAAGGAGATTTTGAAATTTCTTGCTGTGCAGGGACTATTTACTGCATCTCTAGGTATAGAGGTAACATCTTTTGAGTTGCAGGAGAAGCTAAAGTGGCCAAAGAAATCTGCATCAGTCCAAATAAGGAGGCTTTGCATTGAGAAAATGCAGCATTTAATAGCAGATGCACAATGCTTGTTGATTTCAGAAAAACATGCAGAAGTAGATGAGAATATGCAGCATGAATTCAGTCCATTGGAATTGAATGACTTGGGAGCATATGCAATGTGCTTTCTTGGGACATTGCAGAATATCCCGTCAGTCTCTCTATTTTGGCCCTTGAATAAGGATGATGAACATACATTCAACAAAATGCTTGATGCAGAAGCACAACTTTTTCGAGCGGTTAGTTCTATTATGATCTAAGGGTTCAACTTATCCTTATACATAATCTGATCTTTGAGATATCCTTGTTACCTGCTTCATTCTGTGATGTGGGCATGGTTCACATTTGTAGAATTTTATGATTTTTTTTCCATTTGTGATTTTAGTGCATATGTTAAGAATCATGTAATTATAAGCAATTGTTAATTAATTTACACGTCATTTTCTTACTAGCATCATAATTTCTGTTGTCTGACACTTGGTCCATGTTAAACCTTCATCCCTCTAATTCTAATCTTTTTTTGAAATTAATCTTACAGGCCCATAAAGGTGGGAGTAACATCAGGAGAATGCAAGCAATGCGCTTCTTGCTTATACAATTGTTACTTCAAATTCCCCTTAAACATGGGGAAATTTGTGAAACAGCTACTGAACTTCTGATATGCTGCAAGGAGGCATTTGGTGATGTTATAGATCTTGATGTTGAAAGCGACAATGAGGAGAATGTCAGACCTGCTTCTATGGATGTTCTTATTGATGCATTGCTTTCTTTGCTACCTCAGTCTTCAGCTCCTGTGCGTGTGGCTGTTGAGCAGGTATCTATATTTTTCGAAGACCATATTGCACTGAGATTTCCTACCCCATATTTGATGTTTCTAAAATCAAAGTTTTCATTTCTTTATTGTCATGCAGGTGTTCAGGTGTTTCTGTGACAGTATAACTGATTCAGGAGTAATGAATATGCTGCGAGTTGTGAAGGACCTGAAACCCCCTCGACGTAAACCAATTGTTCTTGGGGATAGTGATGAAGAAGATCCTATAGAAATTGAAGAATCTGAAAGTGATGATGAAGCAGAGGAATCTGAGGATGAGGAAAATTCTGATGATAATGTTGAAGAGCAGGAGAGCAAAGATCAAACGGAACCAGTACTTGAAGAGAAAAATGCGAAAGGAATGGGAGACTCAGATGACATGGATAGTGAGTTTGATGATGATGCAATGTTCAGATTGGATACTTATCTTGCCCAGATTGTTAAAGATAAAAGTAATGCAGTTGGGAATGATACTGCCTCATCACAGCTAGTGAATTTTAAACTACGAGTACTCTCTCTTCTAGAGTTTTATCTGCAAAGGAACTCCAATAAACCGATTGTTCTGACTATTTTCTCATGTTTGCTGCAAGCTTTTGAGAAGAATTCTTCTCCAACAGAAGGAAATGAACAACTTGCCAATCGTATTGGGGTTATTTTAGAGCGGAAAATTTGTAAAGCAAAAGAGTATCCCAAAGGTCTGGAGGTGAACTTCTCGCTTTTGAAGAGTCTTTTGGATAAGGTTCTAAAACAGGTCTCCCGTCCTAAGGGCAAAAAGATTGAGTCTTTGGCTCAGACATGTACTTTTTGGCTCTTGAAGGTTATACATGGGAATTTGAATGATGCCAAGGAAGATGAGGTTTCAAAAATCCTCGTCCCATCATTAGAAGGTTTCTTTGCCAGCAAAAAATGCTGTCTGAAAGGATGTTTTTTGAGGGAAGTGTTTAGACGCCATCATTGGTTAGGCACTGCTTGTTTTAGAGTGTGATGGAGCCCTGATTTTTTAAAATCAGGGCATCCATTTGATCACCATTTTATTTATCCCTTTTCCACTTTTGGTCTTATTTTTTAAATTGTTAATCATTTTCTTGAAAAACCAGACTTTCATATCTAGTAGCTTTCCATACTAGAAGTGATATTCATATTTTATGTTCTAACTATTCTATGCTACAATGGCTGGTTAATGCATTTTGTTTCCAGAATCCAATTTTATTTTGCTGTTATACAGTATTTTATATTATTGAATATCATTGAATCTACAGAAGAAGGTGCGTAGATATCTCTAATTTGTATGAACTGGAGTTATCCAATTTGACACAATGGATGTATAAGGTCGCAGCAGGATGGATTTAGAGTTTTGTATTCATTTACAGGGCATCCTGGAACCACGTGTTTTACAAGGATGTTAAAAAGAAGAGTCTGTCTATGTATCAGATTTTCATTAAAACCATATTCCAGATTCAGCATATGGTTTTTAGCAGCTTTCAAATGAATATAATATGGAATGAAGCATAAGAGAATAATCTGTTTTCTTTGCAAAGTTTTCTTATATTAAATTATTACTCGCGGCTATAATGATTATAGATCTGGAACGACCTGTTTGTGAAGTGATCAACTGACAGGTTGCAGTTCTTTGGCATGGTTCGGTGTAGAAGATGTTTGTGGTAGCCATTCACTTCCTTTTTTAATTCTGTTAGATATCACCCGTGACTGGAGCTTTAGAGTTCGCATATAGATTCCAGTGGATGTTTTTCCATGTGGAAAATAAATAGAACAGTTGGGAAAATAAATAGAACAGATGCAGCCGTTCAGAACGCAACAGTCAGGATTGAAAGGTTCGTATCTCCAGGGGCACCCATGGATATGATACGAATGGAATATGTAAGTGGTGGTACACAGTTATCAGAAGCCTTCTATCGCAGAAAACAATAATCTGTTTGTGATTATATTAATCATGCACAGCAAAACGAGTTAAAGAAGGCAATTGAGAATACGGCAATTCTGAGCAGCAATTTCTTTTTAATTATCATATATGTATGTGGTCTTGCCGTTCTTGCAAGAAATTCAGGGAGGATGCTCCTTGTTTAATTCCAATGGCAGAGATCAAAACGTAAACCATGTATCAATTAAAGTTATATTTGAAGTAAATTTATAATTCTGCGTATTCCTTTTTGCAGGACTGGAGATACGGATAGAAGATGGAGATATGCACACAGTGGACAGCCGTATCTCCTACCTTGCAATATAAAACAAAGCGTTGGGGAGTCGAGCCTTGACGATTTAGGAAAGAGTTCTGCCTGAACGAAGAAGATTGGGAGCGGAAGAAGCGTACGAGCACGGGGTTAATTGATAAAATGAAAACGTATGAATTGCTGTAGTTTGCATAAACGGATAGGTGGTTTGGATATTTTATATGCCATTTGTCTTATTGACAAACATGCCCGTGTTTCATATAAGACAATTGTGCTTGAATTATAAATTCGGTTATCTCATATTTGAGACAAGTTTGAATTAACAAATATTTAGTCATTTGTTATGAAAAGGTGCGGTGCTTGGGAAAGCAACCGACATCATCCTTTTGAGTTCATATAAATATAAGGTAAAAAAAAATCAAACAAGGGGACACGAAAAAGATTAAAATGTAGATGCCCCAAATAGGCTCAAGAGATGACTCAAGTACTAAATGGGGGGACAATGTTTCTTTCATTAAATATTTATTTTTGAAATGATAAAGATTAAAATGTAGATTAGGAATGATTTAAGTGCATTTAGAAATGGAATAGGAAACTAGTAACTTTAGATCTGAATAAATGATAAACGAAATGGATGAAATACCTATAACTAATTTTTTGAGATCCCGACACTGTACTCTACCTTCCCATCAAATTTGAGCTTTTTATGAGGGTATAGGTTATCAGAGATGATGTATACCCAAGTATAGGTCATTTGAGATGACATATACCCATTATTTTTTGTCTGAAATTTTAAGGATTTGTTCGATTGTTCTTGATCTACCTAGAAAATATCTAAAAGCTTTGTAACATGTTCTTTCACACAAAAAATGGGGAAAAGGTTGGGTAAAAAGAGTTTTCCTTGGTCAAATAACTGTTTAGGAATCAATGTTGAAATTGAATTGAAATTGCATAAAGGAAAGTATGTAAAAAGATAAATAATAGATTTTTCTTGCATAAACCCTCATGGACAGAAGTAGAAATTTCACATACCCATGAAGATGATTGAATGTACTTGGAATCAAGGAGTTTAATTTGATTTATAGAACATGGATCAATGATCCCCTCACAAATGCATGGATCTATGAATGCCACTCTTCGATCTTCAAATGCCACTCTTTGATGTTCAATGTAGATGTGCTTCATAATCACTTGCAATGAAGAAGAGATGAATGTGGATGGATGAAAGGAATGAAATGATCTTCTTTCTTGATTAATGATGCAATGAAGGAGAGATGAATGTAGATGGATGGAAGGAATGAAATGATCTTCTTTCTTGATTAATGATTCCTCTACTTGGCCATAATGAGAGATAAAATTTCTTCAATGGATAAGACCATCTTAGAATGAACTTGAATGAATTGGATAAACTAGATCTTGGTTGCTTGCCTTCAAATCTTAAATTGAATTGCTCAATTGCTCTTTATTGCTTGATTGAAAAGTTGTAGATCATGAAATTATATCAAAATGAGGAGAGATATGGTTTTTATATACTTACTCCATCATTTTAGGATTTAAAATTTATTTAGGTCAAGCATCAAACTATTTCTTCCATTAACACCTTGACATTGAGCTCTGGGCCAAAACTCGAGGATTTAGATCATTTGAAATGGCCTATTTTGGTGTTTTTATCTGAAATTTAAACCAAGAATCAAAATGGTAGAGAAGAAGTGAGAAAAGAAGAATCAAGTTTCCAAGATCAAGCATAACAAATACATCACCTTGCAATCACCAAAATGGGTCCTAATACAACATCCAATTATGGGTGTTAATTTTTTAGGATAGTACATATATCCGCCACTTTAGCGAAAGTATGAGGCAAGCTCATTCTCTAGGTAAAGTAGATCAATGTATATGAATGATTTTATCAAGGTCAATGAGACAAAAACATAAATCTCCCAAGTGACTTAAGTCCTCATCAAATCCAAAACCAAGATAAAAGAGGCATTGCTAGAGAGAGAGATAGAGAGAGAGAGAGAGAGAGCCATTTAGCCTAGTAAGGTATTACCTTACTATGGATCATGCAAAGATAAAGTGTTGTAGCAAAAGATAGCATTGATAGTATAGAAAGTTGTGTTATGCTAGTCAACCCATCAAAACAAAGAGATCATTCTTAAAGGAAAGCATTATCTCCATTAAGGGATCCTGATAAGGCAATCAATCCTATAGAAAACATTGTCTCCAAAAGGATCTAGAAAAGTAGGATCAATCCTTAAGGAAAGCATTGTCTCCGTTAAGGGATCCATTGAATAATGTATAGGGGCATGATAATGAGAAGACGAATGTAAGGAAAGCATTGTATCCTTAACCATCTACATAAAAGAGATTATTTTGAATAATTGTATTTGTGTGTAAAATGTGAAACAAGGAGAAGAGTGCATGTCCCCATGTTAAAGTGATTGCAAATGCCTTAATGGGAGTAATAAATTTAATGGATTATACATGCTCCCACAAGACACGTTTCCACTACGAGATGCCAAAAATGAACACATGACAAAAAAGAGAACAAAATGGATTTACTAACTCAAGGGTTAGTATGATCATATGATAACTCATGTATATCAAAATTATATAAAAATGAAATATTATCATTCCCTAAAGGTAAGAACTACAAGTACAATGGAAGAATATCATGTAAGAGCTACAAAGAAGAATTTTTTTGGATTGGCATCAGGGAGACCAAAATGAATAGGTAGCTAATATTTTGCATCATCCCCAATCATAGAACACGAAGTCACATTTATTAATATTATCGCATGTATGAGATACAAATAGAGGAATGTCACAACATTTCAATTTCTTTATCACCTTGCGCAAATAGAGCAACAAGGGTCATAAAAAAAATCTAAACAAAACATATAACAAGAAATACATCATAGGGGAAATATGTTACAATAAGAAAACATAAACAATCTACTGTAAAAGAGAAGCTAGTTAAGCATATCACTTGCACCCCATCTTGGTATGTATTATTTAGGGAAGGTGGACGACATGTAAGAGGAGAAACATCAAGCATAGTAGATGGAACAATAACCAATTCTAATCAAGGACCATGTTGTGAAGATGGGTCACTTTGTTCCTCACTGGGACTAAGAGAATCATTTTGAAAACATTGTTGGTAAATCATGATTAAATTCAACAAGCTCATACATATCATTAGAATCAATAAAATCAATACCATAATTTTCATTAGAAATATTGAAATCATCCTCATCAAGTGTATCTTCTTCATCTAAATTAATTGTAATAGGATCTAAGATATGAATAGAATCATCATGTTTTTTCAATTTCATCTTTTTCAAATAAACTTCCTCCCTAAGGATATGCATAGGTTGGTCAAAGGGAAACAAAGCATCATTGGGTGTCTTAGAGGAGGAAATATTTTGGGAAGCACACTCATGGGCTCTAGCATGGTGTTTATGGTGGCAATAATGAGTACAATGGTTACGTTTTGTTTTGCTAGATATTTGGTTTGGTTTAGGATCAATCAACATGTAGTCCTTTTTTAAAGGGGAAGAATAGAAGGCACCACAGTAGGTTGATAGGTGACATCAATGAAACATTTATAAGATATAGGAGGTGGAATTGAAGCATATAAATGAGGTGTAGAAGGTGTAGGAATTAGTCTATGTCCAACACAATGATATGGAAAATCCTTAGGATCACTAAGCTCACAAATATTTTAAAATTTGAGTTTCTAAAAGGATCAAAAGAGATTTTCTTTACGAGGTTGAGTTGATTGAGGCATAGAAGACCAAAAGAATTCAAGGTCAAAGTAACCTTTAGGTGCTAAAGGATGATAGAGACTATGATTAATTGTGATTTTTTCTCCATCATGAGGAAATTTTAGATAATTTTGAATAGGACAGACTATAGCTTTCATGGGGGTGAGCCAAGGAAGACCAAGCCTAACTTGAAATTGATTGAAATTTGGGATGACAACAAAGGTGACATATAGAGTTTTACCACCAACTTCTACGAGAAAAGTAACAGAACCATGAATAGGATAAGTGAAACCATTGCAAGTTTGGATCATAACATCAGATTTATCATAGAAGTCACATTGCAATTGTCTAGTGTAAATATGTTCTTTAGTTATAACATTCACCATAAAAGTGAGATCTATAAGGACACGCGAGAAAGAATAACATTAACCCTTGCTACAATGTAAAGAGGACCATCAGGGGATTTAATAGTCTCTTTAAGATCAAATGTAATGCAAATCTCAAGTTCAAGTTTGGGTTAAGGTTTGGTTTGATCAATAAGGTTGATAACATTATTTTCTTTAATATATTCAATGTCATAGCCAATAACATGGGTAGAAGAAGAAGGCAAAGACCGAGTAGACTCAATAGCATTGGTAAACTAAGAATGACAAAGGATTGGTATAAATTTACAAGTTTTTGTTAGGAGGTGCTACAAATTTATTCCCTTGATCATTAACACCCTCAAAAGATATAGTATTGGAATCAATAAGGTCTTGAATAACAAATTTCAAATAGAAACATTTATTAGTATCATAGTCAAGTTGACGATAGTATTGACAAAAGGCTTTGTGATCAAAGAACTTTGAAAAAGGTTTGGATGTGTCAATTGGTTTAATGGGAGGAAGTTGTATCACATTAGTATTAATTAACTTAAACATCACATTATAAAAATATTTAGAAAGAGATGTAAAATTATGAGGTCTAAAATAGATGAAAAATGAACCACACCTTTGGATGTTGCTTCCACTCACTCATCAACATGATTTGATGAATAATTGATTTAAATGAAGCTCTTATGTTTCTATATTTTTTGATGAAATGCAACATCATTCTTATCAACTAGATCCATTGGAGTACTCTCAAATTGACTCACTTAAAGCTGATAATTGTGAAACACTACAAATAATTGAGTAAAAGAGGAAAATTCAGACAACAATATCTTATCACTAATGTATTTTTGAAATTAGAAATGAAAATATGTTGTATATCCCCATGAGGAATAGGATAATAAATTTGAGCATGCAAATGCTTAAATCTACCAAAGAAATCAATCACTTTTTATTTAATGTGCCTTGTTTATAATGCATCAAATCAGTCAAAGAAATCTTATGACCAATATTATTTTGAAACTATTGAATAACAAAATTAGCAAGTTTTTAAAAATAATCAATGAAATGAGGCAAATAAGAATACAATTGCAAGGCTTTATCTTGAAAGGTTATAGTAAATATTTTAACAATGAACCTATGATCATGAGAAAAATAACTATACAATATTTGGAAGGTTTTAACATGAGTTAAAGGATCACCCTTACCATTGTAAGTCTCTAAATGAGGAATTTCCATGTATTGAGGAATGATGTACTTGGATTGAGTCACAACAATTTGTTGTTAGAAGGATGAAAACATTTGAGCCAAGATATTGATATTATATTTGGTAGAAAGTGTGGTAGGAGACATGTTTGAAAGATTTGGACCATTATGGGAAATGAAAGGATGATAGAATATGAAGGTAAGGACACACATGGAACACTTGAAGGAGGAGGAAAAATAGGATTAGGAATGCTAACATGTACAAGATTAGTGTTTTGAATGGAATTAGTTACGATTGGTGGAGTGTAAGTAGACACACTAGCTATGGAGGTAGGAATAGGAATAGAGGTTTCAATACTAGTGGTAGGTAGAATGAATCCCAACTCTTGGTCACAATCTCTAATAGGTTTGACATTTTTATCAATGAGATGAGAGATACTATGAAATATTTTAACGCCATGTTAATCATTAAGATTTATCTTCCTCAAACCCTCTACTGTAGAGATGCCCTTAGGATTGGAGTTTTCTTGTCCTAACCATAGCTCAAATTTTTCAAACTCATGAGAAATCTTTTGGATTTGCATTGGAAGAACTCTTAATATACCATTTTCATCATGAGAAGAGTGGGAAGAGTGAGTCTCAATAATAGGAGGAATGTCATTAATATGTGTGCATGTGAAATTGTACTTGCTTGTGAACACAACACTTCAGTAAAACATTATTAGTTAATAAATCAAAAAATTTGTAATGAAAACAAATATCATTAACTAGACAATTTATTGCCTTCTAGTAGATGTGAGTATGGTATTATCAGAAATAACTGAGACCAGTGACGATGCAACACATAAACGAAGGATTTGAATGATGAAAGCTATGAAAATGGATGCAGCTTTAAACTATATTTTTGAATTTTTCTATGCAATATGGATGAAAAACAATGTAAAAATGATCTAAAACTAGATGAAATATGGATTGAAATCTAAACTAGAAATGATATGAATACTATGAAATGAAAACAATGATTAGCAAGAATCTCAAAAATTGCACAATCTCTCAATTCGCTAGATCACACGTGCAAGGATTCTCCAAAATTTGCCGTTGTTTGTAAATGACCGAGGCTTGTTTATATATAAATCTAGGGTTTTCGAGAACTCATGGAAAGCCAAAAATCTCTCCCTAATCAACTCAGGTTGATTATTGAGTTATCAAGAAATCATAAATAGTTATCTACAAAATCATGCAAAATCTTCTTTTTAACTCGAATTAGAAGTTCATATCACTCCAATTTGCTTTTCAACTCACAATCACATGTTGAGTTCAAAAAGTTAACAAATTAAATTTAATAGTTGATTTAGAGTTTAACTATTTTTCTAAGTTGTGCATGGATAATCATGAATTATTTAATTTTCCATGTGTTTTATTCTCAACTTAACTGATTTTTGAATAAAAATAACTAATTTATGGGTTAATCAATTATTTAATCAAATTCTATCCCAAAATTAAATATTAAATTTGACAACTTGATTTAATAAATTAAATAAAGATTCAATCAATTATTTTTAGAAATTTGATTTTTTGTCAAATAAAAAACATTAATTAGGAATAAATTCAATTAAATAATTAAGTGAAATTAAGTTTAATTAATTAAATATTCAACATATTCAATTAATTGACTTTAGGAAAAATAAAATAATATCATTTATCGCCAAATATTATTTAATTAAAAATAATTAGGATAAATTAAGAATATTTAGGAATATTCCCCGATGCAGAATTAAGATAGGATCGATTAGGGTTTCGAAGATTTGATGTGCAGATGTGTCTTCGGTTAGGACTTTAGAGTTGATTTCGATCGATTTGTTGATGTGGGAGGTCAATGGTACTGAAGCCCATTTTTGGGGTATTACATTTTGCCCCTCTTTGAATTACTGTGCGAAGCGCAATGGTTCAAAGATTAATCTATTTTTGATGAGATCCGGACTCAGTTATGTGGTGGAGAAACTGATCCTGAAAGGTTATCTGATTCTGAGACAGAAACCGATTGAAAGTTTGAAGATGTTGATCTAGGCCCTAATTGACCAAAGAATCAAAATGATGTTAACGATACCAATAATGAACTAGTGATTACGAAGAAGTGATACGATGCCTGATTCTGATCCTATGATTATGAGGAAGTGACTGTCCTGACTCTAGGCCCAATTGTCCAAAGGAATCGAAGGATGTCAAATCTGAACCCTTCAGTTATGAAGAATCAAGGAAATAACACTAATGAATCGATGGTTACGAAGAGTTGATATAATTTACAAGATTAAGAGAATACCAGATTGATATGGATTTCGATTGAATCTGATATGCCCCAAGCGATGAGGACTTTGATGAGTCAACAACTAGACGTGGTTTTTGTCTTGATTGCTGAAGAAAATTTGATTGATAGATTTGATTATGATGTGTAATACCATGCCCCTTTGGGATGAAAATCAAAATTTGACAAGAAAGCCAATATTGATTAGAAGTAATATAATCAATTGTAGAGGTGGTTGTACACGTTCGAGGATGCGGTTTGCATCGTTTAGGGGTCTTGTTGACCAAGTTTGACTAGGTTTGACCATGAGTTGACCAAGTTGAAATTTGAAGAGTTTGATGTTAGATATCAGTTAAGTTGAATATCAAATTTTTGTGATGTGATGAAGGTTGATTATGCAAGCAGTCGGCTGTCTTGGGTCCAAAATTTTAAATCACATTTTTGACAAAGTAAACAATCTCAGATTTTGATTTTGATCCTGAAAATGGGTTCAGAACGTCGAAATTAGCTAGGGGTGCAATTTTTATGCAAAATGGAGTACTTTGAAAAATTAGGTCAAAACCTATATAAGGCCCAAAAGGGTCATTTTCAATTCATTTTAAACATTTGACTTTAGAAACCTCATGGAGCCCTCTGAGAGAAAATGAAAGTTCCTATGTCTTCACATCGTTTAAAGCACTCCAGGTGGTATTAGAGACCCCGATAGTATGGTAATCTAGTAAGTGGACCTCTGTGCCTCTCTGTGAATTCAATTTGACATGGTTTTAATGCTTTCTAGGATCTTTAGCATGATTTTTGAATTTTTGAATTTTTGCTTCATGAGATGTCGTATGACAACTTGTGGGGAGTCGTATGACATTTCAAGTCCAATTGATTTTTCATGTCCATCTTAGCATATTGTCGTATGGGAGACACCCATCTCTTGTATGACATTTCGTCAGGTCTCTTAAGTGTCATGTGAGAACATGTAGATTGTCGTATACGTACCCATCAAATGTCATATGGGTAGCTGTATATTGTCGTACGATAATTGGCACCAGTCTGAAATGTCGTATGTAAAATAGTGAGCATTTTTTAGGTCCTTAGGATAATTTTTCAAATTTTTTGATTATATAGCTGAGTTCCATAGCCTTTAATGCACTTTCTAATATGCTCATTTGCTCATTTTGCGTGCATATAGCCTTATTTTTGAGCAAATTTCTGATAGTTGTCCTATTTCCATGCTTTGTAGGTTAAGTACCCTGATGTCCATGTCCGCATTTCACATCCAGCTACCCAGAGACTTTGTTTCGCCTTACCTGATCCTATGCGGGTGCATCTTGTGGCTTGTGGCTTTGAGTACTTGATGAGTTTGCTTGACATTCGGGTGAACCATGGGTTGATTACTGTGCTTGTAGAGTGATTCCATTCTGAGACACAAACCTTGCATCTCCTGAGAGGGAAGATCATAGTTACGCCCGAGGATGTATATAGGATACTTGAGATTCCATTGTATGGCCCTCGCCCGGACTATCTTAGTGCGGGTAATATAGGTTTGCAGGCATTCCAAACACTCTTTGGAGCATATGAGAAGATCGCTCAACAGATTTCATGGGAGGTACTCATGCAATGTTATAGGTAGACTCATTGTCTGGAGTGCATTATTGCCAGAATGATCGCCGAGATCATCATGTCAAATAGTCAGCAGAACGGTCTACTGATGGACTGGGCTCCTATGGTTCAGTGATTAATGGCGCATCCTACAGAGTACAGATGAGGGCAGTGCTTATTAGCCCATATGTTCATAGAGATGCACAAGATTGTCTACCATGAGGGTAAGACATTCACATTAGGAGCTATAATTTTCTAGATCTAGGCATGGGAGCACATTCCCATATGCAGGCCCATATGTGGCGATGAGAGGCAGGCTCAAGAGCCTCTCATCTATAGGTACTCAAGATTCATGACACAGGTTAGGATGGGGCACAAAGAGTATTGACACTAAGTGTTAGATGACATGATAGTGGTCATCTGGAGACCCTACCTACTGGTGGAGCAACTAGACCGACAGTTTTGCAATGTCGGTACATCAGAGGTGAGGGTGGTACACTAGGCGGGATTGGTAGCATTGTAGGTGTAGATGAGGTACTAGGAGAACATCATGATGCACCCATGGAGGAGGCACACGATGCCCCAAATTTTGATTTAGGAGCTGAGGTTCAATGCCATAAGGCGCAGATTGACATAGGTGCTGGTGGCAATGAGGTGATGGAGGATGCAGAGGTAGCAGGGGAGGTAGATCTTGGACTAAGGCAGACACCTTAGGATATTATAAGATAGGTACATCACTAGCTTTGGGATAAGAGGGCACATAGCTTATTCCTGGAGGTTCAACTATGAGAGTGAGACAGATAGTTGAGAGATCTAGATGCTGAAGTTCGATGATTGTAGGTCGAGGTGATCCACCAGACAAGGCATGCTGCGTACTAGGTGTCTTCTTACTTTTTAGTGGTGCCACTTGGGTAGAGAGTGACATCATACTCTCAATATATGTTAGCATCGGAGGGAACTCGAGTGCCATGTACCGATCCACCACCCGATGCACCTGCCAGAGGAGGAGCAATGCCTGATGTCGAGGACCAGGTGGACAACTGATACATTGTGTTCCTTAGTTTTGACATTTTGATCATACTTAATAGCTCATTGGAGCTCATTGTTTTGTGTATGCACATTGCACCCCTTGTACTATATTGAAAGTTATACATATATGAGATCATTCATTTTGGTTTTGACTTCATAGCACTTGTCATTTCGATTTATGATGTTTTATCATGTGATGCAAATGTATGAAATTTTTCTCTTTCACTATTGAATTTATGAATATGTGATGTAAAATGCAATGATAGATGGTAGATGAATAAATGCAATGTATGACTCTTTTTTATGTTTTGATGGATGCACATGTATGTATGCAATGGATATGTGAACTATTTATGAAAATGGGATGTTATGCAGCGATTCACATGATATTTTTGTAGGTATATGAAGGTCTCAAGTGATCAGTCATTTGTCAAAATGAATGTGTTACCCAGAATGATAAATGCTTGCTGGTTAGTTTGTAGGGACCTTCACATGACGCTCAATCCTTGTGATGTGTTTTTAGTGCAATTTTGGAGAATATCAAACATCATGCTTTACTCAGATCATGAGAAAGATGCAACCATGTAAAATGCAAAATGCAAATGAAATGCAAGACCTAGGACTTAGTCACTGATCATATGTCAGTCTTTATCATCACTGAATATTTTTAGGTAACATCGAATAGTCGATACAATGTGCACTAGTTAGGTAACCATGAACATATGAATATTGACTTTTAGTTTGAAATGTCAGATTTAGGTATAAGCACCACGACACAAAAGCCAGGATGACCTGAATATCATGTCCATTTTGATTTAGCAATTTGTATAAGCGTCAGAACATAAATGTTGTGATGACTTGAATATGCCTTGCGTACAAACAGACCAAGCAATGGCGAGATCATTCTGATTCCAATGTGAATTACTCATAGTGACCCTTTATCAGTCATGTCCTTGGCTAATGTTGCATTTCACAATAGAAATAAGAAATCACTCAAAATAACAAAGTTAGATCTGACTTCCCTGAAGTATCTGGGTATCAATGGTTGTGGTACACGTAACCATCCAATAGTGATGGAGGCACTTATAGTGGACACCAATTCAATCCAAAATTTTGGGAGTTGTTTGGATTTTCACTTACAAATAGAAGATAAAGAAAAGATTATGCCCCTAGTCATCACTCTCTAAATCCTGTGAAAGGACATCATTGATGAGCTCGAGAGAACGTATTATGCAAAATCTCAATGTGAATCAGTTAGCATACAAGAAGATTAAATCATGTTTGCAGAGATTGTGTTTTTTGTTGTAGTTTTGTTGGAGTTGTTGTTAGGTGCAAAATCATTTTTTGGTAGGGAGATAAACAAACTAACTCAAATATAGCTTTGAAGGACTTTGACTAGATATGACTCGTCTGAGGTATACTGAGGACTGTAGGATATAACATTGGTTGCCCCTAAGTTTGAAATGTTGATAGGATGCAGATGCTCTTGTTGTTTGGTGCACAGATCGACTTTATTAAAAATAGGATGCGAAAGAAAACAAGGAGATATGTACAAACTAAAGTAATACTGAAAGCTGGGAAATACCAAGATTACGCTGATAGATGGAGCATTTCATACAAGTGGCGCCTGTTTGTCAGGTTTTCACCATCTTGGTAGAGAATTTATTTTTGCTACCAAGGTGTTTGTTTACTAGGTTGTCACCAAGGCACTTTTTCTTTTTCTTCTTTTTTTTTGTATTTTTTATCTTTTCAATTTTTTTTCGTATTTTTCCATTTTTAATTTTTTTTGTGAACCATCAAGGTGCCTATTGCTAGGTTTTCACCAGGATGATCATTTTTTCAGGACTTTTTTTGATTTTTATACTTTTTTTAGAACATTTTCACAGACTGAATGTCTTAGGCATAGAATTTCTTCAGATGGAGAACGTTGATTGGTTCTCAAAGCTGTTCTCCTTCAGTTGTTGAGAGTTGATAGGCTGCAAAGCCAAAAGTAGTAGTGATAACAAAGGGACCCAACTAGTTGGGTTCAAACTTCCCCTTGCATTCTCAATGGGATTAATTTTTAGTATTCTCTCTCAAGACTAGATCACCAACCTGAAATTCTCTGTGTTTGACTTTCTTGTTATAGCCTCTAGACATTCATTTTTGATATACTATGAGATGATCATACACAACTTGCCTGCGCTCATCTAGTAGTTTAAGCTCCTGTAACCTAGACACTTTTTAATCATCATCAGTTACCAGACCATTCATTTTGATTCTTAGTGATGGGATTTCAACCTCTATAGATAGTACTACTTCAGCCCCATATACTAAAGTGAAAGGAGTAGCCCCAGTGGGCATTCTGATACTTGTTCTATAGGCCCAAAGAGCTAGATTTATCATCAGGTGCTAGTCTCTTCCTATCTTGTTGACTGTACGGTGTAGAATTTTCAATAAGTTCTTGTTGGATGCTTCAGTTTGTCCATTCCCTTGTGGATAGTAAATGGATGACCAATGTTGAGTGATCTTGAATTTAGAGCATAAAGAATCTAAGTCCTTGTTTTTGAATTGGCTTCCATTGTCTATGATGATGGAGTGTAGTATACCATACCAACAAATGATGTAATTTAGAATGAACATAGAGATTTGTTTTTCGGTTACTTGTGTTAATGGAACTACTTCCACCCATTTTGTGAAGTAATATGTAGCTGTGATTATATGGGTGTGACCATTTGATGAATGTGGATAAATAGCTCCTATGAGATCAAACACCCATGGTTGAAAAGGCCATTGTGTTGTAAAGTGAATCAAATCCCTCCCTGGCGCATGAATCAAGTTTCCACGAACTTGACATTTTTGACAATTATTAGCATATTTTATGACCTATTTTTCCATGTTTGGCCAATAGTATCCTACCCTAATGAGTTTTCGAGCTAGTGTCAAACCGTTGGAATGTGATCCACAAATACCTTCATGGACTTAATCTAATGCGTGTTGTGAGTCTTCACATTCTAAACACCTAAGAAGTGTACCATCAGGACTTCATTTGTATAAATCATTACCAATGATGACATACCGTGATGCATTTTGGATAAGGTAATGTTTTTCATGACGGTTAAAGGTATCGAAAATGATTTGGTCTCGAAGGTAGGAGTATATGTTTATGTAGCGGGAGGAATCATGACCGACAACGGTGTAGATCATGTGGGTTTCTGGACAATCATAGGTGGGGAATGAAAATGATTCAACTAGGAACTCGTAGCGTAGCTCATCTTTGGGTTGCTGTAGTAAAGATGATAGCATTTCCATAGTGTCAGCAGCCTTGTTCTCCATTCTAGGAATCTGTTCAAATGTGACTGTAATGAAGTACTTCTTTAGATCATCTACCATGTGCTTGTATAGAAAGAGTTTCTCATCTTTTTTTTGATACACATCATTGACTTGGTGTATGACCAGTTGTGAGTCCCCATGAATGTGTAGTTCTGTTACTTGCCATTCAATTGCTATCTTCATTTCATTTAGAAAAGCTTCATATCCAACTATGTTTTTGGTGCAAGGGAACTTGATCCTGAATGTCTTTGGAATGGAGTAACCCTGTGGTGTTATGAATAATATGCCAGCTCAGATCCATTCTGTGTGTAGGATCCATCAAAGAACAAGCGCCATGTTCTGGAAGATATGTGTATGATAGAGGAATATGAGAATTCCATTTGCATTTGTTGGTCATGAAACATTGGTGTGTCAGCTAACTGATCTACAATGACTTGTCCCTTGATAGCTTTTCTCTCAACATACTCGATGTAAAATTCACTCAGTAGCATTATCCATTTTGCTAGTCTACCTGTGAGGGAAGCTTTGCTCAATAAGTACTTCAGTGGATCAATCTTTGCTATTAAATGTGTAGTATGAACTAACATGTAGTGTCTTAGCTTCTGTGATGCAAAGATGATAGCTAGACACACTTTTTCTATCATGGAATAGTTTTTCAAATAGGCTACCAATGTTCTGCTGATGTAGTAGATAGCTCTTTCCTTATTATTCTTGTCATGTTGTGCTAGTAATGCCCCTAGTGATGTATCTATAGCTGAGACATACAATATTAATGGATTCCCTTGAATAGGAGGCATGAGAATTGGTGGATTTGCCAAATATTGTTTGATATGATTGAAGTTCTTTTCACATTCCTCGTTCCACATGAAAGTCACACCTTTATGCAATGTCTTTGTGAAAGGTTGTGATATGTTTGCTAGCTAAGATATGAAGCGTCTGATTTAGTGTACCCTTCCTTGTAAGGTCATCATTTGACTGATGTTTTTAGGAGGTTGCATCTCCATGATTGCTTTGACTTTTGTTGGATCTACTTCAATACCTTTCTTTGAAACAATGTACTGAGAAGTTTTCCTAAAGTGACACCAAAGGCACATTTCTTAGGATTTAGTCAGAGACTAAATTTTTCCATTCTATCCAGTATTGTACCCAAGTCCGCTAGATGTTCAAATCTTTTCATTGATTTAGCCATGGTGTCATCAACATAGTCTTCCATGTTTTTATGCATCATATCATGAAAGATAGACGTCATAGCTCTTTGATATGTAGCACCCACATTTTTAAGACCAAATGGTAGGACGTTCCAATAGAAAGTACCCCATGCACAAGTAAAATATGTCTTCTCTTGATCTTTTGGAGCTATCTTGATTTGATTGTTTCCAGAAAAACCATCCATTAAAGAGTACATTTCAAAGCTCGCAGTCCTGTCCACTATCATATCAATATTTGGTAGTGGAAAATCATCCTTAGGGCATGCTTTATTTACATCTCCGAAGTCTATGCATACTCTGATTGATTTATTTGGTTTTGATACTAGAAATATGTTTGAGATCCACTCTACATAATCAATGACTTAGATAAATCCAGCTTTTAATAGTTTCTCTAGCTCAGCTTTGACAAGGAGTGCCACATGAGGATGCATTTTATGCAAATTTTTCTTGATTGGTTTAACTCTTGGAGTGATAGAGAGATGATGCATTATGAGATTAGGATACAATCTAGGCATATCTGAATATTTCTATGCAAAGTTGATCTTTTTCTTTGTTAATAATTTTGTGAATGCTTATTTTTCTTCTTTTGACAGAGATTGTGCTACATGAATCAACTGTGGTTCCTCTGCTATGCCCAAATTGATAGGTTGAGTTGGTTCTATCAATACTGGAGATCTGTCCTATAAATGACTCGGAAGGACATCAAATATCTCATCCTTAGGCACCTTAGAGAGCTTTTCACCTTCATATATGTCTTTGGTTTTTACTATTTTAGGTTCTGAGACTACCACGTAGTGGTTTTCACCCTCATAACTCTTTTTCTTTTTTCTTTTATTCTTTTGACTACGATATTTGATATTTGACTCTGTCATGATGATGCTAGGTTCACTAATGGAAGTTGTCATGGGTTCTACTGCGTGTAGGTAGCATGCGAGAGCATAGTCAGTCCAAAAAGTGTGGATGTCTTGGCTTGGATCATTGGATGTTTGGTCAATAAGCTCAGGATGTTGGATAGTAAGTGTGGGAAAGGATTGGCTGATAGTGTTTACGCATACAATGTTGTCATCATTGGTTCTGATCTAACTCTCAAATTCAAGGATGATATTACTACTCAGAATGTTTAGTTCGTTAAGCATCTCAACATCATCATTGGATCCTACGTTAGTGAAAAGTGAATCAAACTCACGGGGTCTGTCATTTTGTTCTAGACTCATTTCAGATGTAGGTGCATATTAGTGAATGACATTTATGTGTTTTTCTATTATAAGCTCATCTTCTTCTGGAATAATTCCCCATTCACAATTATTTGATTCTTCATCTGAACCTCTAGGAAAGTCAAGAATGTATATAAACTCAGGACAGATCCCCCAAGCAGAGTTACCTTTAGAATCTGAGCAAAATTCATACTCGTGGGAGTCTATCTCAGAATCACTATTGTGTTCCAAATGTTTAGCTATTGTGATAGGTACACCTTCTTCTTCTTGGTTGTTTTTAGGATCAGCCGGTTCTTGTGTTGCGACCATCTTTTGTGCAGTAGTAGGTTCTTGTGTGTCTACCACGTTAATCCTTTTAGGTTCCTTTTCATTATCAAGAAGATCTAAGATATGTTGAGGTATACGTTCATAAGGAAAAACATCAGTTGTATCTGAATCATCACTATCTGAGTGTTGTGTTTCTTCCTTTTGCTAAATATCTATTTTTGGTTCTATCTGTTCTAGGACATGTGTAGAGTTTCCACTGAGATGGAAAGGTTTTTTGTGATAGCCTATGCCTGTAGTATCATTGGTGGTCCCCCATAGTGTTCAATGGGTTTGATGATGCCTTTGCCTCTTGTTCCTAGAGGTCCTTTTCCTATGTATCCCATTTTAGACATTAGCTTATGACCCGGTCCATATGATTTTGCAGGAATCTTAGGTATTTTAGAGTCACATTTTTGAACTATTTGTGATTGAGACTCATCTTTTTATAGCTAGGATAATATAACTTCTTCCTCATCTGATTCTTGTTTGGAAACCTTCTCCGTGATAAAACTCCCATTGAAGATAACCTGGGGTTATTTGGTTGTAGGTCTTATTTTCTCTGAAGGTTGGTCATAAGACTTAGGTGAAAGTGAGAGAGATATGAGAGATAGGACTAGCTCCATTGTGTACTTGCCCATGCCCGTGTCTTTTATCTTGAATCCTTTTGATAGGTCTTCCATTTTAGATGTAGATGCTATGTCTATTTGTTTGGGAGAAGACTCTCTATTGTGTGGGACCCATTTATCTGCTCTTTCCTTCAAAGAATTCCAAGATGTTGACGTGCCTACATGTATAATGACCTCTACTCCATCATAGGGAAATTTGAGATATTGGTGGTATGTTGATGGAATAGCTTGCATCTCATGAATCCATGGCCTTCCTAGGATAATGTTATAGGCCAATGGAAGGTCTAGTACTTGACAGGTGATATCTCTGATGATAGGTCCCATCCTGATAGGTAGCATAATGAATCCTTTGGAATTCTTTTCTTGTTCATCATATTCTTTTATGGTTATCTTCTTTTTAGGATCAATAGCATCTTCTGACAATCCCAATTGTGTAACCAATTTGTAGGAACAAATATTTAGACTAGTGCCTCCATCTATCAACATATGTTTGACATGACAATTTTGGATTAGGACTTCAATGTGCAAAGGTTGGTTATGTGGGTGACTCAGTGAGTTGTCATCTTCTTCTGAAAATGATATGTACTAAGGGGATGTCAAGTGACCCACCATTTTTTGGAATTGTCAAGATCAAGATCTTCAAGAATGTTAGAGATGATTATTGTTGGCATTAAGTATGCTTTTCATTAGTGATAACACTTATTCAGACTCTGTGTGCTTACCGAGCTCATCTAGTAGAATAGTGTTTACCGAGCAATCTGAGCAGAACAGTGATTACCGAGAAGACCAAGCTTCACAGTGCTTACAAAGTTATCATTACCAAGTGATGAGATGAGCAGTGTTTATCGAGTGCCAGCATGGTAAACAGGGAATTTAGTTTCTACTGAGTGACACTATATCTACCGAGTCTCCAATATATACCGAGTTCAAAACTACAACCGAGTGGTTAGTATGGACTGAGCCTCCACTCCTACCGAGAACATGATGATGCCAAGTATTGCAGTGGATGCCGAGTATTAGAAACTCACGAGTTAGTTTGCAGGAACTTTGTAACTATATTTGGGCCGACTCAGTAATACTTGTGTTGACTTGTATTTTAGCAGCCAACTTTGTAATTATTTTGGATTGATATATAAGCAATGTTTTGTATCATATCAAAGGTGTGAATAAGCGAGAAGTGTGAAAAAGAGAAAAAGGTAGAGATAAGCGAATTACAAAGGGCTACAGTAGTATAAGGAGTAGCAGAGACATATCTATCACAGAAGGTGATCAGTACATCAAAGAATCTCAATCAGCAAGTATAGTTGCAAGTAAGAGATCTACTGTTTCATCCTAACTGGTGAATCAGCTTGAAATCCTTTAACAGGGTAGACTTAACAATATTTTGTAAAATCTCTTAATCGAGTGCATACTTCATTGTATGTTTGTAAATCCTCTAACAAGGTGGACCTAGCAGTCCTAATTTCTCCTAATAGGGCAGATCATCAGAAGTGATCATTGTAAGCCTTAACTGGCTAACTTTATACTGCAGTATTGAAGTTTTGTGGGTATCATCCCCACACCAGTTTTACTTTCTATTTGGAAGGTTTTTGGGTAACCAAATCTCTGTGTTCAAAGTGTTATGAATGTTTTATTCTTTCTGTTACTCATGCATGTAGTTAGCTTATTGATCTAAATGTTATTTGGAATATGGTTAAGATGTGCAATTTGTAAAAAGTTTTGAAGTTACTGATTCACCCCTCCCCTCTCAGTAACTTGGCTAGTCTTGAATATTTCCAACAAATTATAGCTTTGTCTAGAATTGCACAATGAGCAGGAGAGATTCATAATAGCTCAAATATAGATATTTTGGCATTAGTGTGTTGTAGTTGTTGGATGATGCTATATGATACTGCTTTGGAATCTTTAGAATTTGAAGATTTGGAAGTAGTCCTTTGTTTAGATGCAGATGCAAGATTAAATGGTACCTTCAGGGCATTTGATGAACCCGAGTTTTGTCCTTGGAGAGTTATCAGAGCTTGAGATTGAGTAACTGCATTAGCTGTCTTGTTATCTTTGTCCTTTTTGATAATGGTGACGACATTGCAGTGTTTAGACAGACATGGTTCCACCATATTGATGACATTATTTTTACCAGAGTAAGTGTAATTGACTTTAGCACCCATATTTGGTTTAGAAGACGAATCTACTTGATTATGTTTCAGATAAGGTTCCATGAATGTTGTATGATCATTATTGGATTTATGGTTGTCAATCACAATTTATCTAGTGTCAGTTTTATCTTTAATGAGATGTTTCAGACACATGCAGTTATTGGTTTTATGACCCTTGTTTTCATGGAATCACAAAAATTAGTCTCTTTCTACCATTTAGGTTTGACTTCAGGGTCATATGGTTTGATCTCAGGAAATGTGATGATATTATTTGCCAATAGACTTTTCATGGCTGATTCCAAGGACTCACCTAGAGGAGTGAACTTGCACTTTGGTTTTGTAACCCATGGTTTATAGTCATTTGAATTTTTAACAGGTTCAATCACCTTCATTTTTTAAGCTTTTATGGCTTGGGTGCCAATAGTGAGATTAAATGTTGGCACTTTAGGCAGGGCACTGATATGGTCAATGACACCATCTGTAACAATATTTTTGTTCTTGCTCTAGATTTTGCCCTTATCTTTGTTGTTGGAACTAGATCTTGAATCATACTTGTTTTCCTTATGAAGCGATATGTCTCCCTTATGAACAAGCACATTTTCAATTTTTATGGCATTTTCCACCATTTTGTCAAAAGAGGTCTGATTCTACATTTGAAGATGATAATTGATTTCTGAAACCAGATTATTGATGAAGATTTCTAGTTTCTCGTTCTCCAGAATTGGTCGGGCATAGAGTGAAAACTTCTTCCTCCTATGTTTGAGGAAGGTCAGGAAGGGTTCTTCTGAATTTTGTTTTAGATTGTAGATGTCGATCATGGTGACTGGATGTTGGATATTGTAGGAGTATTGTTGATATAACAGTTTGATTAACTCCTCAAAAGTCTTGATAGTTAGAGGCATTTTAGAGAACCAGTTGATAGATGCTCCTCCTAAAGATCGTGGGAAGAGATGCATTAAGTATGTTGGTTCATGCATAAACTCCATGGATAGAGTACATAATTCTTTGACATGATCTTGAGGATCAGAATCTCTATCATATTTGGGAAGTTCCACTCTTTTTGGGAATGGTGGCATGTACAAGCTTTGATCAAATGGAAATGGACATTGGGCTTCCATAGAGAATTCTTTGGGTTCTTTCTCCTTTTCTAGCTTGTTAAGTTTGACTTGCATGGCATGCATTTGTTTCATCATAGCTATGATGGGAGTTTATTCCTCTTGTGCGATGATGTTTTCAACATTAAAGTCTGGAGGAAGTTTGGATCCTTGTTGAGCCAGTTGTAGGAAGTATGCCCCTTTTTCTTCTTGTAAGAAATGTTTTATCATTCTTTTAAAGAGGTCATCATTACGAAATCATTTAATTTATGATGGTGTCAGTTCTTGATCTCCACTATGATTAGATTGTTGGCCTTGTGAGCCTTGGTTATCCCTACCTTGAGATGTTATAGCACTTTGATTATCTCCTGGGATTGATTGAGGAGGTTTAGAGTAACCTTCTTTCAAATGTAGATTACCCAGGGCGTCTTATTCATAAAGATTTGTGTCGTAGGGTTAATGAAAGGTCTAAACAATAAGAGAAGATGATGCTGACATTTTAGGTCCTCTTTCTTTCTTGTGTGAGGAAGCTCTTGTTTCCACCATTAACCTTGGATGAACACTTAGAACTAGATATGACAATTAAGAGATAGTCTGACTTAACAAAGATCAGGTGACGCAACCTTGTCAAGATTAGTTTTTGGAAAAGACAAATTGGATGTAAATAAGGGATATTGTGTCTGAGATGTATGGGTAGATGCCCAAGAGATGGTGGACACAAATTCACAACACTTAGCCATTTGAAGATATTGAATCGGGGTTTTCTTTGACAAGTTTTTGACACCAGATGAGATGGGAGTCATATTGATGAATCAGATGGAAAATTGAGCTCAATTGGTTACTTTAGGAAAATAATATTAATTTGTTGTTGCTCTGCTTTGTTCCTGACACAGTGAATATTCTGATAGAATCTAGATAATGGCTGCAAATTGATTGAATTTCTGACAAGATTTTGAATTTTTGGCAATTTTTTGTAAACTATCATATGACAGTATCTAGGCTTGTACGACATAAAATGGGGTCTGGGATGAATTTTGCAAAAACTCATACGACACTTAATGTCATGGTTTACTGTTGCTGTATTTTTTGGACAATTCTCGTACGACACAGTAAGGCTCCCCGTACGAGTCTTCGGGGGTTATGATATGATAGTTGACAGATAGGAGCAATTTTCGTATGACAATTGTAGACTCAGGATGATAATTTTCACCAAAAGAGGATATTTCTTACGATTTTTCAAGTTTTTCAAGTTTTTCTAGATTTTGGTCTCAGTTGTTTTGCAAAATTTTTTGTCCAAGTTTTTGTAGATCTATGTATTGGATTGTCAAAGGTTATTTATCATAGCAATAGGCTCACAATTACAGAAAATATGAGGAAACTAAATCAATGAATCAATCACACCTACCTTACCCTAGCTAGAAGAAGAGATGTATTACTTACTCATTGACTTAGGAATACACTCAGAGACTCCTCAGAATATGCAGGTCCAACAACACATAATGGATGTTGAAGCCCATATTAGCCAAGTTCAAGTGTCAAAGAGGGATCGATATGATGACTGTCTTGTGGTGATTACTATTCACCTCACACAAGCACTACAAATCCTTCAGAGGAAGATCTGTAGAAAACTAGCTTAGGCTCTTAATCAAGGCATCCATTCACAATTGTCTCCCATAGTCCCGAAAGAAGGATTTAGGCTATTAACCCTATGACTACTCTAACCAGTGTAGTCTCACAAGAAAGATTTAAGCGGCTCCGCTCTACAAAAAATCAAAGCATGTTCATGGAATGAATCCAAGGAATAAGCACATCTATGCCTTCTGAGGCTTTAAACTCAAGGAAGCATAAAATTTTATAGTGGGGTGGAAGAGTCGACGTAAGACTTGTCCCCACTTGGGTCATTCCCAGGAGATTTTTACCTCTCCGACAGGACCTCTAAAGGATTAAAGCAATGTGAGGTTGGGGACCATAGGATTTGTGTTTCTAATTCTCTAAAAGAGAAGAGCATAATCCCCTAACCTTATCCTTTTTCCTATCCAAAACATGTCAAGCAAAGTTAATCCAGAGGTAGTACGCAAACTGGCACTAGGGAAGATACCTTCTAGGTTTTTGATTCTCCTAAGAAGGAGAAGAGCATAATCCCCTCAATATCTACCTCAATAACAATAGGCGCATGTACCTAATTAGCTAAAAATGAAATATTAAGCAAAAATAATATTGCTCGATGAAGCTTAGGAAACTTGCAAAAACACTCGTCAGAAATCTTGTTGAATGAGCGTCTTTGATAAGTGATTCTCTAAAAAATGGTTATTTGCAAACAAGGGTTTGGAAGTCAAGACACGAAGAGGCTAAAAGAATGTGTTTCTATGCTCTGTCTTCATCTTCCATCCTCAAAGATGTGTTAGGCTTTGAAAATGATCAATCACTAGCCAACAGAGAATGGCAGAGTTATTTGTTAGTCAAAATCTCAAATCAAATATCTCAAGAATTGATCAAAATCTGATACGACAATTGAAAACTGGAGTCAAAACTTGTACGACAATATACCAATTCCCATATGACAATTCAGGCACAATACAACTCTGGGTATCTGCACACACGACAGTTCTAGGCCAATACGACAATACCAAACAACCGATACCACAATGTAAAATGTCATCTGTCGTACGAAAGACAGAGGGTTATGATACGATAATTTGATATACCACTGATTTGATTTGATAACTTGATATAAAATTGATTGTTGCTTGATATGATATGCCTCTGATTTGATTTGATAAAATGATATGTGCCCCACTGATAATAGTTCAAAAATTTTGATGCCCCAGATTCACTGATATTTGATGTCAATTTGATACTCTGATGCCCCCTCAGAAATGAAACATAGTGATCGCTTGATTTGAAAATGTGATGAAATTGATTAATTTTGATTGATTGATTCAACATGTTTTCATTTCTGAAAAACATTGATGATATGCTGATTTCAACAAATGTCTCGATTTGATTGATAGGTTGACATAGGTCACTAGGTCAAAAATTACCTCCAAATTAGATCAAATTAGCTTAAATAGGTTGAAAAACCTAGATTTACTATTCATTTTCACTTTTGACTATTGAGATTTTTCTCTGATCCTTGGCTTCCTAATCATGATGGTTGTCCCAATTCGCAAGCACCAGTTTGAGAGAGGTCATCGTTATCAGAGGCTGTTGGACTATGGACCTCTAGTGAGTCATTGCTAACCTTGTGCATTTATTGCTCGTTTATAGCATTTATTAAATTTTTTCATGTTGTCATAGATTAAATTATGCAAAATGACATGTAGTAGATGTTAAATGATGTGTAATCTTGTAAAACACCACATCCGCACTTTTTACTCACACCTCCGCGTAGTAAAGTGTCGCCTAGGAATATTTAGGTCTCGCCTGATAAGAATATGTTTCCGCATAGGACTTAGGTTTTCTTTCCATTTTAGACATGTTTTTTTGCGTATAAAACCCTAGGTTTTTTATGCCGCCTAGGCCTTATTAAGTGTCGCCTAGAGCTATAAAATGTTGCATGGTAACAGGAAAATGACGCCTACAGGATTTTGAAAATTTTTAAACTCAAACTTGATTTTTTGTTAAAAATTGGATAACTCTGACTGATTGATTGATTTTCCAAGATAGCTAGGTCTGTTGTAGTTTAACAAAACAAGTGATTAGGATATTAGGATAATGGTACCAATGAATGTGATTTGTCAATCTGATAGGATAGAAATTTGATAGGTAGGATATTGATAGGTAGGATAATTCATTCTCAAGACATAGAGACATGAACAAATGGTACTGGGTTTGATTGCTTGATACTTTGATTCTGATAGAACTGATTGACTTAAAATGATTCACTGATATAGAAAAATGATATGATTCTCTTGATTTTTCCAAACAGGTACATTTCTGTAAACTTTATATATGAACCATTGCATCATGGGTCATTGAGCTAGGTCAGGCTTTGACCCTCACGGAGTATCATGTTATTGAGTTGTGCGGCCTTAGTTTCCTGCTTGACATCCCACGGTTCCAACTGAACTGGGGTCTCCTTACCGCTGTGGAAGAGAGATGACACTCTGACCATAATACTTTCCATCTACCTTTTAGAGAGATGATGATCATGCCAAAGGATGTGTATCAACTATTGTGCATTCCTTGTCATGGAGGGATGGTATATTATGATTCTATTTATGATAGTATAGTGTGCAGACAGGTGTTCGGAGATAACACCATCGATGATGATACTATCACGTGGGCTCAATTCACTTCATTTCCCACTTTGCCAATAGTTATAGGTGCTCTAATTGGTGGAATACTACTTCTTGACCGATGAGGTCATGGTTTCTCAGTTGGATGGGGCTGAATCTTGGAGGATTTGCTTGCACAACCTTGATGGTTTGATTGGGGTTCATGCATCCTTGCATAGTTGTATCATGATCTACATGAGGTGGTATATAAATTGAGTGTGTCTTTGTTAGTAGGTGTAGTGATCTTGCAGCTATGGGTATGGGAGTATCTTCCCATTACTAGGCTAGTATCAGACAAGATTCGGTATCGAAGTTTCCCTTATGCTTTTCTATATGGTGGTATGGTTGTCCAACATCATTTGGGAAAGTTTGAGTATTGGCGTTGGGTTATTGATGATCTTGATCAGGTTCGGTGGTGACCATATATAGGTTGTGATGGATGGAGGGAGGATGATGATGAGCTCTTGTATATGTTTTCTCCTTGGTGGATGATTGGTAGATCTATGATTGTGATTGAGCAATTTTTCTTTGGTCGAGTCTCTAGATAGTATGGTAGAGTGTAGGATATGCCACAGGGTACAACACTATATGCTAAAGTCCAAGCAGAGTGATCTATGTGGGGTGCTTAGATTGATTTTTAGTTTGCCTATGATTAGATTGTGTAGTTGGTGTATTGCAAATGGGATATGTTAGTGCATGTAGCTAATGCTGGTATGTCACATGAGTATTGAGACTCATGGTCTTGGAATAGGTTTCTTTGATTTACAGATCTAGTAGAGCCTATCCCCGGTCGTGATGAGATATCAAAGGATGACGGGGGTGATGATGATGGAGGGGATGATGGTGGTGGTAGGAGGAGACCTCAGAGATGACAAGCTCAGAGAGGACATAGAGCTCCTTAGGTCATGGGTCAAGGATGAGATGGGCCATGGGTGAGAGGTGGATATGCTAGGGACATGGCTAGAGATGTTAGGTAGGTACAGCAGGGACCCGAGTTTATTCATCCTAGAGCTGCATTGGTACAGGGACATCAAAGATGATAGAGAGCTCAGAGATAGGTACACATTAAGGCTACTAGATAGATTCTTGGAGGACATGATCCTTTAGTTTAGTTACAGTGGGTTGCATTAGCATATCAGGATCAGATTCCAACACAATAGGATTAGATTCTGACACAACAGGTGCCTCCACATGTTCCTAGGTCATAGGATATGGGTCAACCATCTTAGGCTGCTCCTAGTATTGACACTCTATCATGGGATGTTTAGTCATTACAGATAGATGTATCCATTGTTGTTGGCATATTAGACTAGGTAGCTATTTTGATGCAATAGTTTATGACCTATGTGAATCAAAGACCCAATATGGCTAGCACTAGTCAGACTCCTCCTACTTAGGATAAACCAAGTGATGGTGGTCCAGATGGATCAGGTGCTGGAGATGGATCAGGTGGTGCTATAGGATCATGATTTTTGATTATAGATCTATTCCTTGATGACTTGTATCATGTCTCATGTTGTTTATTGATCAAGACTTGATGTATCACTCTATTGATGATATTGTATATTGCTATATTGATTTGATGGATCATTTTGATATTATGAACATTTATATGATGATATACCTTCCTTGATTCTTTTGATGTGTTCATGTGAGATCATCTTTATATGTATGTATTTGATGTTTTATGATGTATTTACTTTGATTATGCTATGGATGCAATGTATCTCATGTATGATATAGATAGATGGATGCAATGATTTATGCTATTTTGATATGCTTTTCTTTTTTTCCATGTATGGATGCAAAGCTTAAATGGAAATATGGATACCAATGCCCCTATGTTTTTGATTTTTTTGAATGTATGCAATTATATACTTAACTACATGTATGCAAATGATGTGTGAGGAAAGAATTTTTTTCTCTTTCTTTTCTGAATATGGATAATGAATAATGATTAATGCTATGTATGGGTGCAAAAGATAATTTCACATGATTTATTTGAATCAAGGCTGAAACATTTAATTGAACCCCCTTTTTAATGTTTTACTCAAGTTGATTAACTGAACCCCTTTTTCCTTGGAAACATAACTACAAACATGCACTTAACCTAACATGAAAATGAAATGCAATGCAACTAAGTGTCACTAGCTTTTTAGCAAAGAAATGCCATAGGGAAATATTTTCTTCATTGAGCATTGTAGGACCATTAAAGAAAGTACAACCATCACTGACCACATCATGATGATATGAATACTACTTTTATATCACTTTTGGTATCACCTTTTTGGAAACTAGTACAACCCTCACTAGTTGAATGACCAACTATGGGAGTATGAATACCAGTTTCAATGGATTGTTGTAAGTGGATTTTGGTATTAAGATATAGAAGATCTAAATAGCCAAGGTATCTATTTTCATAAACAAGCAAAGGTCAATTCTTCCTCTTATGTGATAGTCCTCGATGGTTCTTTGATGACCATGTCTTTAGATGAATTCATATAAGTTGATGGATTTCCCTCAAGATAGTCACTCAAAGGCAAGAAAATATCATGTCTCCATCATTTCCAATCTAGTCGAAACATCATTGATTAGCTAAAGAGATGTGATAAAAGTCATTTCAATAAAGATCATCAAAAGAAAGCTTCAAGTGTTTTGCAATGTACCAAGATTTTCAAACAGAATTTCCAACCTTTCTGATCTTTAAAATGTTGTCAATTTTTAATCCCAAATAATAAAGTCAATGAAGGTTCAAGGATTAAGTTGTGGGATCAGAATACTTGGGTGTGAATAATGATATCCATCAAAGGTTCAACAAAATCTCTCTCTTCTGAAGCTCTAATAATTCTCTCTTTGATGTGATTGAATGTAGCACTAATTGAATCCGTTCGTACCAAAAATCAAATCCTTTCTTGCCCCCAAGTGATAAATGTGATCGTGCGACAAACTTAGGGCAAATAGGCAATGCAACAATGCAACTGATAGGTTTTATTATGACTATGCACAAATGATGGATGCAATGAAGATTTACAAGTGAGATGTTGGGAATGCAATATGTACACATGCAACTAGGAAATGACTTAAGGGAACAAAAGGCGCTTGATTGCCAAGTTTTCACCTTTTAGGTCTTTTTCTCTTTTTTTGCTACCAAGGCGCCTATTGCTAGGTTTTCACCAAGGCACTCTTTTCTATTTCTATTTTTTTTCTTTTTTCATTATTTTTTTCTTTTTTCAAATTTTTTATATTTTCAAGGTTGCTTTTGATTATGTACAATAAATATGATGCTTCTCATCTGATACTCTTTATACTCTTTCATCTACCTCATGTATAGAACCTCTTTAGATGGATGCTAGTGATAGGTTCTTGTAGCTCTTCTCCGTCACAATCTGCTAATTTATAAGTTCCCATTCGAAATGAAGATATAATGATGAACAAACCAAGCCAATTCGCCTCCCATTTACCCTTCTATCTTTCAGCTTGATTTTTAGGGTTTTCTCTTAGCACTAAGTCACCTACTTGAAAGACTCTCGGTTTGATATGCTTATTGTAGTTTCTTGAGATCTTGTTTTGATAGACTTTTAAGTGTTCATAAGCTTGCATTTGGTGTTCTTCTAACACCTCTAATTGTTGAAGCTGGGCAACTCTATAGTCCTCATCTGTTATTAACCCTTGCAATGAGACTTTTAAAGATGAGATTTCAACCTCCAATGGTAGAACAGCTTCAGCTCCATAAACCAGTGAAAATGGCATAGCTCCTGTAGGTGTACGAATGCTTGTTCTATAGGCCCATAATGCTGGGTTGATTTGCACATGCTAATCTCTTCCTGACTTACTTACCAATCTTTTCAAGATTTTCAAAATGTTCTTATTTGTAGCTTCGGCTTGTCCATTTCCTTGAGGATAATAAATGGATGAAGAGTGATGAGTAATATGGAATGTGTCACAAAGTTCATCCACATCTTTTTTTTGAATTATTTTCCATTGTCTTTGATTATGGCATGAGGGATACCATATCTACAAATGATGTGATTGAGTATGAACATGGAGATCTATTTTCCCGTAGCCATGATCAAAGGAATGACTTCTACCCACTTTGTGAAATAATGCGTAGTGGTGATGATGTACTTATGCCCATTGGAAGATGGTGGATAGATTACGCCAATCAAGTCAAATCCCCATTGATAGAATAGCCATGGTGTAACAAATGGGTACAATTCTTGTGCCGACACATGTATCATGTCACCATGGTATTGACATTTGCTGCATATTTTGACAAAGTGACAAGCATCTTTCTCTAAGGTTTTCCAGAAATACCCCATACAAAGGATCTTCTTGGCTAGGTTTAATCCGCTTGAGTGCAACCCACAAATGCCCTCATGAACCTCACTTAAAGCTAACTTAGACTCTTCTTCCTCTAGACATCTAAGTAATGTCCCATCAAGACCCTTACGATATAATGTTTCAAAAAGGATTATGTAATGGGCTGATTGTCAGATGAAATTTCATTTTTGGGCTCGAGATTGGTCTGTAGGTAACACTTGGTCTTTGAGATAGGTATAGATAGGGTCGTACCAAGGTGAGTCATGTCCATTGAGTAGGGAAACAATTTGGGTGTCAGGAAGGTCAAATGCTGGTTTTGCCAACTCTTCCACCAAGAATTTATACTTCTCATTCTGATCTGGTTTTTGAAGTAAGGAAGCCAAGCTCGCCATTGCATCAGTTGCTTTGTTCTTCTCTCTTTGAATTTGTTCAAAGGTTATCAAGCAAAGTACTTTTTCCAAGCATCTATCATAGTCTTCTATGGCATTAGTTTTTCGTCTTTGGTATTGTATTCATCATTGATCTGATTGATTATTAATTGAGAGTCTCCATACACTTGTAACTTAGTGATGTTCCATTCTAAAGCCATCTTAATTCCAATGACTAAAGCCTCATATTTTGCTATGTTGTTTGTACATGGGAACAAAAGCTTGTATGACTTGGGAATGGTATACCCTTGAGGGGTAATCAATAGTATGCTAGCCCCAGAACCTCCTTGTGTATATGATCCGTCGAAGTACAACTTCCATGTCTTGGCCTCTATGTTGACAATTATTGAATCTGGAAACTCCACTTAAATGGTTTGTGTAGAAATAAATGGGTTTTCTGCTAAGTGATCTTCTATCACTTATCCTTTTATGGCTTTCCTATCCACATACTCAATGTCGAACTCACTTAATATCATGACCCATTTTGCTATTCTACCTGTTAAGACAGTTTTTCTTAGCAAATATTTTAAGGGATCAATTTTTGCAATAAGTTTCACCTTGTACATCAACATATAATGTCTCAATTTTTGTGATGAAAAGACAACCTCTAGACAAGCTCCCTCCATGAATGTGTAGTTGAGTTCATACTTGATCAATGTTCTACTCAAGTAGTAGATTGCTCTTTCTTTCCCTTGCTCATCTTCTTGCGCCAAAAGAACTCCTAGAGACCTCTCGGTGGTAGATATGTACAATAGCAATGGTTTTCCCTTGATTGGTGGCATTAAGATTGGTGGATTTATTAGATAAGTCTTTAATAAGGTGAAGGATTTTTCACATTCCTCATCCCATATGAAAATAGTGTCTTTGTGTAGTAATCTTGTGAATGAATGGTACTTTTCTGCCAATTGAGAGATAAATCTCCTTATTGATTGAATCTTGCCTTGAAGGGACCTCATTTGGCTTATGTTCTTTGGACTTTCCATATCCATTATTGATTGGACCTTTTTCAGATCTACTTCAATCCCTTTTGCTGAAACTATATAGCCTAACAATTTGCCAGATTAGACCCCGAAAGCACATTTTTTTGGATTAAGTCTCATTTTGAATTTCTCCAATCATGTGAATATCTTTTCCAAAATTTGCAAATGGTATTCTCTTTGATGTGATTTTGCCAATATGTCATCCACATAATATTATAGAAAGGTGTGCATCATATCATGGAAAATAGTGGTCATTGCCCTTTGGTATGCAACTCTGACATTTTTAAGGCCGAAGGGCATTACGTTTTAAAAAAAGGTATCCCAAGGACATGTAAAGGATTTCTTCTCTTGGTCTTTAGGTTCATTTTTTTATCTAATTGTAGCCACTAAAACCATCCATTAATGAATACATGGAGTGACTTGCTATCAAGTCCACTATTGCATTTATGCTTGGAAGTGGGAAGTCATCTTTAGGACATGCAAGATTCAAGTCTCTAAAATCCATGCACACACAAATGTATATGTCATGCTTGGTGACCAGTATAATATTGGATATGCTGCTCTTATAAATCCCACCTTTAACAACTTCTCCAATTTGACTTTGACTAGGAGAGCTACATGTGGGTGCATCTTTCTCAACTTCTTCTTGACGGGCACAACCCCTGGTTTAACATTCAAATGGTGCATAATGAAGTCAAGATCCAATCCTGGCATGTTGGCATAGGACCATGCAAAGTTCACTTGTTTTTCTTGGAAAAACTTGATAAAATCCTTTCTTTCTAAAGGTGTAAGTGACACTGCTAGGTGTATGAACTTAGGATCCAATTTTGTTCCAATATTAACCTTTTCTATTGGCTCTATGAGAATCAATGACCTTTCTTCTTCATGTTTGGGCAGGGTATCCAACCTCTCTTCCTTTGGTGCCACAATTGGGTTTTCACCATAGGAAACATCCTTTATCTTTACTTTTTTTGGTTCTAGTGCTGCCACATAATGGTTTTCATCACTAAAACTTTTCATTTTTTTCATTTTTATCTTTTTTATCTTTGGATTAAGAGATTGGACCCCTGCTGTTCTCATCATGTTCGGTTCAAATTTTTTGGTGAAAGAGGGCTCAACCGCGTTTAAGTATTGGGTCATAGCCTGGTCATTTGGGAAATATAGTAAGTCACTTGGCTCATTTAGGTCCCAATCAATAAGGTCAAGATGCATCAAGGATAGGGATTCATTTGGTAAAGTGTCATCAGCTGGAGTTATGGACATGACCTCATTGGATGGTTCATACATTGTATCATTAAGGTCAATGACGTGAGCTTCCTCGAGATGGTCCATGGAAGAAGGATCAAAGTCCTCTTCACTTGAGTCCTCAAGGACTTCTATGGTAAATATCATGGGAAATACAACATGTGGATTAATCCTAACATTTGAATCATCCTCCTCCAATGGTTCCCAAAATTCCTCTATCCATGGTCGATTAACGAGTGCTTGTCCTATATTGAGTTCTTGTATGATGGGATCTTCATTCCTTGGAATTTGTTGCCTTGGAACATTAGCATAAGCATGTATAGTGACAATCTCTTTATCATGACATGAGTCATTGGATAAAGTATCCCACTCATAGTCTTTGGAATCATCGCTATCCACATCGGATTCCACCATATTCACTTGAGGATATGAATCATGCATGGGGCTAGAGCTTTCTCCTTTGTGCTGATAGCCTACCCCTGATCTTTCTTCTTTTGATCTCCAAGAGGGTTTAGTAGGCTCTAACAAGCCTCTATTTCTTTTTCCTAAGGGTCCTCTTCCCTCATATCCCATTTTTTGTATTATTTCGAATCCTTTGCCATATTGATCAGTTTGAATGTTAATATGTTGAATTCTCTCCACGGGAGTATTTGAGGTATCATTTTCATCTTGATATAACCATTGGAGAACTTCATCTTCTTCTTTGTCAAATGTTGCCTTGTCACTTTCTCTTACAAAATAAGAGTTATATTTATGAGGAAGATGTTCCTTGGATGATTTCCCATGTGTTCTTGGAGATGTAGGTAAGTCAAATAAGGAAACAAAATATTCCCCTACTCCCTTGGACTTGATTTTACATTGTTTTTCAAATGTATGCATCATCTCACTCATTTTTTTTGTAGTGGTCCTCTTTAGCTTTATCTTTCTCTTCTTTGGTGGGTTTGAAAAGTTCTACTTTTGGTATAGATGCTCTTTCTAAATTTTCATTTGAAGTTGGATCCTCATAACTCACTTTCTTCTTTCCTTTAGTTGATGTAGTTGAGTTAGTTCAAGGAGGATTTGAAGTAGAAGTAGCACTTAACTTTAACTTAGGATCATCCACTTTGATGTCTTCAATGATAGCCCTTTGGATAATCCCTTCTCTGTTATGTGGAATAAATAACTCATGGAGAGGCTTTAATGCATTGCAATATTGGAAAGGATTTGAATCCCCTCCAATCGTGATTTCCTCACCCATGTATGGAAATTTTATGCATTGATGATACGTGGATGGAACTGCTTGCATCTCATGAATCCACGGCCTCCCCAATAAGATATTATAAGTTAGTTTTGTATGCACCCTAAAATGGTCACCTAGACTTTGGGCCCCATTTCTACAATTTATCAAATCCCTGAATCAATATTTTCAAATATCAAGAATATCAATTATATCAATTTCCTTGATCAAATCATAATCAATTCAATATTTCCTAAAGTTTGAGCCTTATTTAATTTAAAAGAGAAAAAACTAAATTTTTTATTTAATTAAAAAAACATGCTCCCTTTTAATTAATTAAAAATCTCTTTTAATTAAATAATAAAATCACTTTATCCTAAGCCTTTATTTAATTAAAAGGAATTTCCTCCCCTTTTATTTAAATAAAAAATCCCCACTTTTCTTCTTATCCTAAGTTGCACAAATAAAGCATTTATTCTTATTTTATAAAAAGGAAAAAGCAATTTTTGTCTCATATGGACATAAAGTCAACTCATATTTTCCTGTTGGAGGATATTTGTGCACAAGGATCAAGCTTTTTTTTTTTTCTCCACCATTGATTAAGTCTTTTGCCTCTTAATCACAATGGTCCATTCCTTTTCACTTCCTATAAAAGAAGAGCTCTCTTCTTCATTTTCATATCTTAAGTTTTCATGCTAATATTATGCTGCAGATTTTCTAGGTCATTTGGAGCTCTTTGAAGACATTCTACATCCAAGCTTTGAAGACTTGTTATTGCATTTCATTGTAGTTGCATATTTCCTTTCTTAGTTGCATTATCATGGCATATTAGTTTAGATTTCTTTTTATGTAATAGATTAACTTTCATTGTCATATAGATTTGCATTGCATTGCATTCATTTGGATTTCATTGGAGATATTGGCATTGTTGCCCTTGTCTTTGATTTGGAATCTCTCATTGTGTGGTTGACTAGCAAGGTCATGAGTTTATAGCTCTAGCTGAGAGCAATTTTACAAATCTTGCAACTCCATGCATAGAGAGCTATGGATCAATTTGTGAGGGCTCATTCTTGAGTTTTCTTGCATGTAAGGATTCATAGAAGTGTGGTCACATTTTCACCATACAAGTTTCATATCTAAGACTTGGCATTTTGTGTTCTTTTTGACTGGTCCAACTTGAATGGGCAATAATCATGCCTTTTGAAGCTCTTTCCGCTTCATCATAAGCTTTTGTAGTAATTATTTTTGTAGGATCAATGCATGACTTGGATAATCCTAGAGATTTGACAAGACTCAAAGTGCATATGTTAAGACCAGCTCCCCCATCTATGAGAGCTCTCTTGACTTGATGTCTTTCAATCAAGACTTCTATATGCAATGGTAGATTTTGGGGATGGGTAATGGACATGTCATCATGGTCTAAAAATGAAAGGCAATGCGGTGCAATGAGATGTCCTACCATATTCTGAAACTTCTCCTCGTCCAAGTTGGTAGGAACATTAGTTTCCACTAAAGCTTTCTCTAAGATTTCCTTGTGATTAGGAGATAACTTTAATAACTCCAAGATAGAAATTTGTGCTAGAGTCTTTTGTAGTTGATCCACCAAACTATATGGTTTTTCTATTGTAGCCAATTATTTTTCTATAATGCTGGATTGTGGAGGGCCAACGGGTTTAGGATCAACCCCTTGTAGGGTAATCCTTGAATTCTGCCCCCTAGTGATAACATTAGATGTTTCCTTTTGGGGTTGTTCCTTGATCACAATAGTATTGACAATATGCTCATGACTAGATAAAGTATTGATGATTTTGTCATAATGAGGAGTAAAATTGATATTGTTGCTACTTTTCTTATTCCCATTGGATGATTCAACTTTTCCATGGTTATAAAAAGGTTGTTTAAATGTTGTGTGATCTTCATTACCTTGAGGTCCTTCAATAGTGATTGTACCATTATTAATCAGGTCTTGCACCACGTTCTTCAATTGTAAGAAATCATTTGTTTGATGCCCTCTAATTCTATGATATTCGTAGTGACTATTCTCACTCCGCCAGCTAGGTTTATTCTGTGGCTCATAGGGTTGAATGCTAGGTAAATTAATGATCTTGTTAGCAATGAGAGTCCTCAATGCTTTCTCAAGAGGCTCATCCAAAGGTGTGAAGTTCCTCTTGGGAGTCGGTACCAAGAATTTGTTAGATTTGTTACCTCCTTGATTATTCCCAAAATTGCCACTATTGGTATTGCTATTGTAAGGCACTTTGGGAGCCTGATTTGCATTGTTCACCTGATTAGGTGTTCTTGTGAGAGCAAAGGGAGTCACTTTTAAATTACTAGAATTGACAACACCATCATTGAACACTCCTTTATTGCTTTCTTCAACCCAAACTGATTATAGCTGTTAGAAAAGTTCTTATTCTTATTGTTATGGTCTTTATTGGAGGTATTGTTATTGTAATTCTTATTGTCCTTGTAGAGTTTTAACTCTCCACTCTTGACTAATACCTCTTTCGTGGTTACTCTATTCTCAATAAGATCTTGGAAGGTCTTAGGACATTGCAGTCTCAACTGATAATTCATCTCACTACTCAAGCTATTGATAAAGATATCCATCTTCTCTTTTTTTGGTACACTCTGGGGATATCTAGAAAATATCATCCTCCATCTTTGTAGGAAAATTAGGAATCCTTCTCCTTATTTTTTCTTGGTATTACATAAAGTGATCATTGTGACTTCGTGTTTGATATTGTATGAGTAGTGTGCCACAAATTTAGAGGCCATCTCTTCAAAAGTTTTAATGCTGGAAGGTAATTTCAAGAACCATTCCATGGCCATACCTCCCAAAATCCTAGGAAATAATCACATTAAAGAAGTGGTATCGTGCATGAATTCTAAGCTCAATGCACAAAATTCCCATAGATGATCTTGAGGATCTGATGTTCCTTCATATTTATCATACATAGGAAATACTACGTTGATAGGGAATGGTACCATGACTAGACTCTTGTCAAATGGAAATGGACATAATGCCTCTATAGAAAAGGGCTTTGGAGCCCCACTTTGCTTTATCATGTTCAATTGCATCTGAAATAACTTAAATTGTTTATTCATTATATCGATCAGGCTCTCCTCAACTTCAGGTGTTCTAAGTTGATTAACATCATAATCACGAGGGATTTTAAGACCCTTTCAGGCTAGATCTAGGAAGTGATTTTCCTTATCTCTTTCCATTGCTTTCTCCATAAGTTTCAAGAAATAAAAACTTTGTATAGCTTCACTAACCTTCTCATCAGTGGCATCTTCGGCAGTTGGTTCACCATTAGCCCTAGCGTTAGTGTTATCAATTCCTTGAGTGTTTGTGTCTATTCCTTCATTATTGGTATTACCTTGATTGTTTGGGTCAATACCTCCATTGTTGGTATTAACCTAATCATTTGGATCGATACCACCATTTTTGTTATTACCCAAACTACCGTAGTACATCATATTGGTTTTCGCTTCTTGAACGGGTGGTTCTTGTGGTACTCTTGGGGTGGTAGAAGTATCACTTGGGAAAGGAAGCTCTTGTCTCAGATAAGTCCCATCTTCTTGCAAGGTTTTCTTTACGTAATATGATCAAGTAAAAATAGGCATGAACATAAACCATTTGAAAATAGACTTTATCTTGTTGGCTTGTGGTCGAATCCTTGTGAAATTTTCAAAATTGTTCAAAATCAAGATTTCTGACAAGGCAGGGTACCAGAACAAATAAAACAGCCAAAAGGGTATCAAAATCTGGAACTAAATTTTTTGAAACCCTCAGGAAATGCTCACTGTTTGCCCTTTTTTGTTTCTGGGTGTTACTTGCCTACGTGTAGGCATGACTTAAAAGTTGATACACATTGACTGGAATTCATGTAGGTGGCACTCTGCAGATGTGCACACGGCACTTTACTGTTGATAGGTATTTTTCCAATTTTTACAGGTGTTACTTAATATGTCCCAGGCGTGACTTTACTGTTGACAAGCATTTTTTGAATAGTCACAAGCGTGACTTTACTGCTGACACACAATGTTTCTCTATGCACAGGCGACACTTTGCAGACCAGGTTGTGAATTTTATATTTTAAAAATTGTAAGATCAGGTCTATGGACTTTTCTTGATTGAAAATGGAATACAAACTCAACACCCACATCAAATTTTAACCATGTCCCTAAAACCACACTAAAAGTGTATGTTCTCGGTTATTTTTCACAAGTATTGAACAAGAAAGTCTTCCACGCAATCTACCTATAGTCAAATTTGGCTTTTAACATATTTGGCTCTATAAGGTAGCTTACTACTTATTAGGAGTTTAATGAATATTTCTATTCTAAACCATGCCAAGTTATTTTTCCCACTTGCGGGCTTCCCACATGCACAAAAGCAAGATTTGGTGCAATCCCAAAAGGACTACTAGAGGAAGTGAAGAAACTTGCACATAATCTAGTCACTCCCCTATTAAGGAAGAGTGTATTTTTTTTTATAGTGGGTTGGAAAGTATTGCAGCTAAGGTGATTGTCTCCCACTTGGGTCGTTCCCTCTCAGCATCCTTGTAAGGAAAATCTCGGGAGGCAGGCCCTCTATTGCTCTATTTTAACTAGCATGTATAAAAAAATAAGAAAATTGAACTTAGTCCAACAAGTTTGGGAATTTGGTTCACTTAAAAAGTGAAGAGCATATCCCTATTGTCTTTCTTCATTCCAAAAACTCAAGCAACAATTGTTCTTTTTCAATCTCTTGACAACGAGATTCTTATAATTGAGGTGTTTGTGTTAATTCCTTATTTTAATTAAGCTAGATTCAATGAATGCCACAATCTAAGAAAATGCAAGCTTGATTCAATGAATACCTTTTTTTTGTAGCTAGCAAAGGCTAGGCACTTTTATGAGTTTTTTGGCTTTTTTATTTTTCTCACTCACCTAGTGGTGATCGTTCCCACTCCCTCCTCCAACAAGTTAGTCCAACACAGCCATACAAAATGAGGAAAGCAAAAATAGGAACAATTTCAAAGTACAATTAAGTGTTTTCACAAGATTTTTCAATGAAAACTTCAACAACTTAATGTAAACAAATTTTAATTTAAGGTAGGAAATTTAAGCTTGTAAGCCTCTAACACCTTGATGTAATGATTATACAATTTCTCTTCTAAGCCTAAAATCTCTAAAATTAAAGCACTATGCAATTCCTTTTCATGTTTAGCTTGTATTCTTACCTCTTTGCTTGGTTGTGTGACTCTGCTATCTGGCTTTTGGACTTTCCTGTGTTTGCTCATCTGTAGGAAAAACACAGACAGAGAGTAAGAAAATAGAATCTATAAATTTGATAGAAAATTAAAGAAAAAAGTAGTAGGCATCATTAGTCAGCTAATACACTTGATTAAAATACTAGCAGGTGTAACTTTAAAAATATCCAGCGTCACTTTCCAGTGACTCAGACGACATTTAAAGTTCAGCAGGCATAACACTTTAATTACTAGGTGTGAAAAGTAATGAAAATTGCGTATGATAAGCTATTTAGAGCGGCAATTAACAAATACTAGGCGCCAGTTAAGAGATACTAGGCATGACAGCTTGTAGTAAATTGCATCATAAAGATCATCACAGGTGGTAAAAGATAGTGAATACGTGGTACTTCTTAGGTCTCGAGCGTCACTTTACACTCCTGTGTGTGACACTTTATCTCACAAGCATGAAAATTTATCTTGCAGGCGTCAGTTACTTGCTGGTAAGCATCAAAATAGTGATCACATGCATCATTTAATCATTCATATGCGTCATTTCTCCTATTTTCTGCAAAAATTCACAAAAAAGTGACAACAAAGACACACAAAAACTTGATGAAAATGTTAAAAATGAGGCTTAGATTCCTATGGTGGGTGCCATTTGTATGTTAAACACCTTCATGAAATTAGGATTATTAACTAACAATTCAAAGCAAATACAATGCAAATTTAAACTAAGAAATGAATTTAACATCCATGACATCTCATGGTTCTCTAATTAGATGTGGTAAGTAGAGCTCTCAGCTTTGTATTCCCTACTAGTGACACTTCTAAAATGAGAAATTTATGATACTAATATGCTTAATCTAGCTCTCAAATTGATAATGTGATACAAAGATAATTCAAATGCTCTCAATTGCTATGAAAATAACTATAAGGGTGATTCTTTGGAAATGAATTTCTAAGATGATTATTGCTCTCAAAATGCCTCTCATTTATAGTAAATTCCCAAGGGTAGGGGGTAGAGTGAAGTAATCATGATTTAGCCTTAGTTGAGTAAAAAATTTTGCAATGTTTTTAAATGGGCGGACAATTTAAATGTTTGTCACAAAGCTTTGGACAAAAGGACAAAATTGAGTGGATGAGATTCAAAGTTGAATTTGTGTGATTGAGATTCAATTCTACAGGGGTTTTATTCATTGTTTTTTTAATTTAGAGGTCATATCATAGCTCATTTGGTCGATTTATAAAAATTGGTCTATTTTGGAAAAGTGGCTCTCTAGAGCACAAATGAAAAGATCTTGTTGAAATTTTGACATTTTTGGAAAGCTCTCTATTTTTTGACAAAGGTCTCTTTTCTTCATTTTGGGTTTAGGGTCTAAATTCATGTGGTATAAGTCCAATCTTGTTGACAAGGTCAAAAAATCAAAATTAAAAAAAGGGTATTTGATGATTAGCATGTACTTGTTTTTCACATGGTTCAATGCATGATATGAGTTGTCATTTAGATTATTTGCTGGCTATTATTGCTCATAACAATTGATTTTCAGATCTAACCACCTTAGGGTTTGCATAAGTTGAGTATACATTGCATATCTTGTTTTCTTATTTTCTTGTCTTGTTCATTTGAAGGTTCATGACTTGCTTTCATGAAAAATGCTTAAAACAAAAAAAAAAAAGGTAAAATCTACTAAGCACATTGCGTTGGACTTGAGGTATTTTGTTACATCTCTACAACATTTATATTTTAGGATTAAAAATGAATCTCTCGTATGTTTGGCTTCAATGTTTACATGCTTTCATAGAACACATTTCAATTGATGCTCTTAATGGGAAATGAATGAACATAGATTTGCTTTCATACAAGTTTGTGTAAGTGAATGCTTGTGTTTAAACCTTAAGTAATTTTTGGTTCCAATATCAAATATCTCATTGAGTGATTGAGGGCATGGATTCATTCCTTGTTTACATAGGGAGGTAAATGCACCACTTTGTGGACTCACTCTATGTTTACTTGGAAAGTTAAATATTCTATTGTTCAACCCTTTTTCATTTGTGAGTAGTATTGATAAGAAAATTTGGAGTACTTTTGATTGATCTTGTTAGCTAAATTGGGTTGTTGGACTCACTTATTCTAATCACCCCTCATTTTCGCCCTTTGGATGCAAGGTCAACATTCATATATAAGGGAGGGGTCTACTTGAAAAGAGTGTTAAGTGTTCCACAAAGTTTCCCCCTTTTTATGCTTTCTTGATTTCATTAGTTTTCCAAGGTGTGGACTCACTTTGAATTTGTGTAAGGAGTTAAATGTTCTACTTTTGGACTCACTTTGAGTTTGTGTGAGGAGTTAAATGTTTCACTTTTAGACTCACTTTGAGTTTGTGTGAGGAGTTAAATGTTCCACTTTTGGACTCACTTTGAGTTTGTGTGAGGAGTTAAATGTTCCACTTTTGGACTCACTTCACATTCACTTGAAGAGTTAAATATTCCACTTTTGGAATCACTTCACATTCACTTGAAGAGTTAAATATTCCACTTTTGGACTCACTTCACATTTAATTGAAGAGTTAAGTGTTCCACCTTTAGTGCTTTAAATACTTTTGATAGTGAATTACTTAATTTTATTTTTAGAAGGCTTGCTTGGAGACACACCACCTCAAGGGATGACCTTAACTTTCATGTTCTGGTGGAGTATAAATAGTGGGTGGTGAATCGAAAGACACCTCTCTTGGGAATTGAGTTTGATATCACTCTTGGCTAAGCCTCAAAAAAATTTATACCTTTGAGAAGTGAAGGAGGAGATTTGGGTTACCGTCTCCCCCCGGCTGTGTGATTTTGGATTCTTCTCATCTATGGATTTGGGCCTCACGTACCTTGCGTATATCAAGGAATTCTTTTAAAAAACCATGTATATCCTTCTAGACAGCTTGTTAAGGTGTTGTTGTGTTCTATGTGCCTGCTAAAATATTTTCAAGAACATACACAAGTAGAACCTTTAAGGAGTAAAAATACTAAGTCACTATCATTGTTCATGCACAAGGTTGCTTTGCCCCTTGCTCATTGTTTGAAGACAATTGCTTGCTTGAACTCCTTGATTGTTGTCTTATGTGCTTAATAAAATGCCAGAAATCTATTAATGTGTCTGATTAAACCACAAAACAACTGAATTCCTGAGTTGAAACACCCAACTTTTTGTAGCTTGCTCGATTTTCTATCCTATCATTAGAGACTTGTTTTGACTTTAAATCTCTAGTTTCTGCCCTCTAGGAATAGCATCAATTGGTTTACAAGGCCACTTTGGAAATAGTTGTTAGGTTAGAAGGTTATTCTTGGTGAGAAAGCTTATCTCTAGAATTATTAGCTACATTCTTGGATAATTTTAGTGCTCTTATTGTCCAAATCACTTTTATTTAATCAATTTCAATTATATTTTGGCCTAGTCCAACCTCCTAATTCAAAAGTGAAAGGATATTCATCCTTTGATTTTAGCACCTCTCTGACAGTGTTGGTAAAGCCCCTTTATTTCTATCTTTTCATTTCATTTTGAACAATAGAGAACTTTGATTATCCTAGTTTGGTGTTGACACTTTGCAAGGTCACCTTATCATTAAGAATCTCTTTCTTTCATGTTAGTTACAACAAGGTACCAAGTCAATCAAGGGAAGTGACCCCCTGTTCTCTTTAGCCAGTTACCACCAGTTAAGACTCATCAACAACATAAGGGAAAAGGACCCCTTTTTGATCAATCTCCTAAGAGTGAATCTAAGATTTTTTTTAATCTAAAAGGTAATCTTAGTCAAGTGAGTACCTCTTTAGCACCCATTTCATCAAGTATGGACATGAGTTACACCTTCACTCGATAAAAAAGAGAAGCAATGAACCAGACTCTTGATGACATGTTTCAATGGCATAGGGGTAACATGATGTCTACTGGGTCTGCATATGCTAGTCCACCTGGATCACCCCTGATCAACACAAGGTATCTTGATGCTCACCAATGAGCTGAGAGACATCACCAATAAACTCACTTAGATTCAAGGTCACAACACAAAGAATGGAGCAACAAGTCTAGTGACCACCACATCAATGTAGCCAATGCAATCAGATAGTCAAGGCAACCTTCTCCACTTAGAGATACCTCTTGATATGCAAATATGAGATTGAAGAGCATTGAAAGGGAGAAGTAAGCCTATCTAGATGAACAAGCTACTAAAAAGGAGAAATTTAGACAACTAGAGGAACAGGAATGTGCATTATTAGACATAAGGAAAAGAGTCACTCAAGAAGAAGAAGATAGACTCTATGCACAAGAACTCCAAAACTGATTCAATGTGAGGGGTACTAATGGTGGGACCCACTCACCCCCATCTACTCCCTCACCAAGTCCTAGAAGAAGGTCAAGGATGCCCTCAAGATCCCCAAGTCCTAGAGGTAGAAGGACTTCAAGATATGATCACCATAGGAGATAGTCACCTCCTATACTTTCAAAGAAACCCTCCCAATGAGCACGTCATGGCTCACAACATGGAGGAAGTTATGCCAACTTCAATCATATAGATTTTATGACTATGCAACAAGAACCATCCTTTCAAGCATATGTAGAAAGGTATGTGGAACAAAACAAAGATCAATTTCTAGAAAGTCTCATCAAAAAAGGTGCTAAGGTCCCATATAATTTTGATGTGGACCGAAAGGTAAAGAAGCAAGATCCATCAACTAATGAGGTGATCAAACAACTTCAAAAGGATACAGAAAGGATGAGGGCTCCTAAGAGCACATTTAATTTGGACTCCATATGTCCCAACCCAATTGACAAGAGTGTGGTGTTGGTTGAGTTTCCTAAGAAAGTTGAGTTTCCAACTTATGAAAAATATGATGGCGTTGGTGACCCTCATGACCATGTTAGACAGTTCTACATAATGAGCTTTTCTTTTCACCATGAAGACTCCTACTTGATGAGATTATTCCCAAGGAGTCTCAAGGGTCAAGCCATGGAGAGGTTTACTAACCTTACTCCTCTAGTTAAGACATTTAGAGAGCTTGTGGATAGATTTTTTCAACATTTTTCTTACAACTTATCAAGGTCAGTCACCATGCTTGATTTGTGCAAACTCAAGCAGAATCAAGGGGAATCCTTTGTTACCTTTCTATAAAGATGGAGACGTTTGTGCTTGAAATATCCAAGGATAATTCCTGAGGAGAAAAGAATAGACATCATTATGAACAACTTGGTACCAGAATTAAGGTATCAAGTAAGGAAGATCCCATTTAATTCTTTTGATACCATGGTAGAAGTGGCATGTCGCATAGAGGATGTCCTAAAAGAACAAGGAATTTTGGCCAAAAAAACTAATAACAACAATGGCCAAAACAACAATAATAATGGTAATAAGGACAAAAAGAACTCCTATTGAAATAAGAATAATCAAGTGGTCAATGATAGAGTTGTTGACTCATCACAACCTAAGAATGAAGGAGTTCTTAATCTCTCTAATGCAGTCCAAGCCATGAAGTTGCAAACATCTTCAACACAACAAGAAAATAAACCCAAGTATCAAGGGAGACTTAAAATAGAAAAGAGACAATTTACCAAACTTGGGGACTCCTATGCAGACATTTTCAAGATGTTAATTGCTCATAATTTTGCACAACCTCAGGATCCTACAAAGTTCCGCATACTGGATCCTAAACCTCATTGGTGGGATGAGAAGGCTTTCTATGTCTTTCACAATGGAATTGGACATGATATAGAAAATTGTTTTAAACTTAAGCATCTTGTCCAACATCTTATTGAAAGTGGAAGATTACAAGTTGATGGTTTAACCACTAATGCAGATCACAAAGCTTTTAAAGAACCCTTGCCCAAATATGAGAAAGGATAGAATTCTAACAACAAGAATGGCAAGGCTACTATCAACTACACCTACACAAATGCTGAAAATATTATTAATATGCTTGAAGTTGTTGATGATAATGTCAAAATGATGAGAGGGAAAGACCCTTATGGATATGATGTGGATTCAACTCCTATGCCTGATGAAGGACCCGTTGTGGTACTAAGAGGTCCTCACTCATGAAGGATGTCTCAACCCCTCAATGCAGTCACTAGGAGTCAGTCTCAAGCTCCCATTGTTATTAGAGGTCCTAACTCTAGTAAGTCTAAGCAACCAGTCTCAAAAGGTGTTCTTCCTAAATATGTTGTTGGTCCTGAGTTGAATTATAATCTTGTTGACCAATTACAATGTACACAAGTGCAGATTTCAATCTTTGAGCTTTTGGAATTGTCCCCTAAGCATAAGTGTGTCCTTGAGGATGCTTTGCAAGTGGCTAATGTCCCTAATGATATAGATGTAGATCAATTCTAGAATATGGTCAACCACTTGGCTAGCCCTCACTACCTTACATTCTTAGAAGAAGATGACAAGTCATTAAGCCACCCACACAATTTGGCCCTTCATATGGAGGTTATGATCCACAAGACTTGTGTCAGGTGCGTGTTGATAAATGGGGGTGCTGGGCTTAATATTTGTTCTTTGAGCTTGTTGAAGGCCTTGGGTTATTTAGAAGAAGTCATTGACACAAGGAAGAAGATAACTATCAAGGCTTATGATGAAGCAAAACGTAGTTCTAAAGGATTGGTTGTTCTTCCTATCCAAATTGGTCATGTAGAGAAAGATATTTTATTTTAGATTGTTGATGCTGGTCCTTTGGCTTACAATATTTTGTTGGGTAGACCTTGGATACATGAGATGCAAGTAGTCCCATCTACTTATCATCTGTGTGTGAAGTTCCCTTACAATGGAGTAGAATTTTGCATACCCGGGGATAGCACATTGTTAGTCAACACAATTTCAATAGGGTCTCAAATTCCTTTGAATAGGGAGGCTGACACTTTTGATACTACATTTGAACAATGTAAAGACAAATTCAAAGCTATGGATCTTGACATGGGGGATTACAAAATTGATTCATTCACAAAATTGGCAATTTCCCCTAGGTCTTATGGAAAACCTTCTCAAGATATGAAGCCCTCATCTTCAGCCATGACATTGTTCAACAAGTTTGTAGAATCCTCAGTTCTGATTCAAGAGGAAAAAGAAGAGGTTTCCATTAGGGACTGGATTTATCAAGAGGAGAAATATCGACATAATGAGGATTTTGCACCTTCTCCTTGAGCTTATGGGAGAGGGTATACATTGGTCAAGAATATGGGTTATCCAAGACATGGTCCCCTTAGTCATCGGTTGGATGCCAAAGCTGAACCTCTTAACCATGCAGTTTTTGGATGAAGGAATAAGTCAACAGTTGGCTTAGGTTTTGCAAATAAGAAATAGAAAAGTGTCCCTATCTTAGCTGCAATGGACAGTGACAATGACTTAGACTACACACCTAATCTCTCTAATTAGCAAGACATGTCTAATGATTGGGTGCCTTCAACAAATCTCCTTTGGGGAGATTCAAAAGATTTGACAATTGATAGTCCTACTATCCCAGCTATGATGGATAGTGACTATATGAATGCTAGATTGACAATGGAAAGTGTTGCTATCCTAGCTGCGACAGATAGTAACAATGCTAGTGCTAGAGAAAGGGAAACCTTTCCTAACCTTGAGGCTTCTACATCACAAGGCCCAAATAATGATTCAGAGACAGACTCACATGAGTTCGAATGGGACTCACTTTCAGATGCAACAGTTGATTTGGACATGGATGTTGTCCATACTTATAGTACTCAACTTGATGTGACCAACGAGCCTAGTGTAGGACTAGAGGATTGGACTCCTTGAATTGCCTTAGTGGACAACGCTTTGTTTGGTAGGAAAAATCTTGATTCAGGTATCTTAGAAGGAGACTTGATGAATCCCAATTGTATGGTCACTAGAGATAACACCTTCCACATACACAATGTTGAACCAGTCATTGACCTACCCATTGTTCATTTCCACCTAATTGATTGGTCTCAATGTCATCAAGAGCCTCAACTCTTAAACTTTAAGAATGACTATGAAATTGCCTGTTATCTAAATGCTCTTGAACCCGTAGTCTCTTCCACCAGTGAACCAACAACAAGTATGACGAACCCTAATATTAAGTACCTCAGTCTAAAAATAAAAGAAAAAGAAAAAAAGAAAAATGGTTTTGATGGCGAAAACCACTTTGTGGTTGTGTCAGAACCCAAAATAGTAAAAATAAATGACGTATCCGAGGGTGAAAACCTCTTTGAGGCACCTAAGGATGGGGTACTTAATAACTTTCCAAGTTACTTCCAAGACAAGTCATCAGTTCTCATTGAGCCCACACAACCAGTGAATTTGAATATAGAAGAGGCTCTCCAAATAGTGCCCCTAGCTCAGTCTCTATCAATTGAAGAAAAAGAGGCATATACAAAGTTTTTGCAAAAGAAGAAAATCAACTTTGCTTGGACATATTCCAATATGCCAGGGCTTGACACTGATCTTATTATGCATCATCTATCTATAGCTCTAGGAATCAAACCGATCAAACAAAGGTTGAGGAAAATGTACCCTCACGTAGCTCTTCTTTTTAAAGCTAAATTAGAAAAGCTCTTACACGCAGGATTCATTCAAGCTATTGACTATGCTAAGTGGATCTCCAATATTGTTCTAGTTTCAAAACATGATGGGTCCATTCGCATTTGCACAGACTTCAAAGACCTCAACAAAGCATGCCCAAAGGATGACTTTCCATTCCCAAACATAGACATGATAGTGGATATGACGGTGGGTTATGAGATATATTCCTTAATGGATGGGTTTTTCAGATATAACTAGATAAAAATAGCTCCCGAAGATCAAGAGAAAACAACATTCACATGTGCATGGGGAACCTATTGTTGGAATGTCATGCCATTTGGCCTAAAGAATGCAGGAGCAACATACCAATGAGCTATGACCATAATTTTTCATGATATGATGCTTAAGAACATGGAAGATTATGTGGATGATACCTTGGCTAAATCTAGGAAATGGGATACACACCTCGATGATTTGGAAGTGATTCTAGATCGCATGGAATAGTTTCAACTTAGATTGAATCCAAAAAAGTGTGCATTTGGAGTTACCTCAGGTAAACTTCTAGGATTCATAATTTTAGCAAAAGGAATAGAGGTTGATCCTAAAAAGGTCCAAGCTATCTTAGATATACCACCTCCAAAGAACATAAGTCAAATGAGAAGTCTTCAAGGATGACTCAAATCTATACGGAGATTTATTTCACAACTTGCAGATAGAGCACAACCTTTCAATAAAACATTGTATAAGGGAGTCACATGTGTGTGGAATGAGGATTGCCAAAAGAGCCTTGATCAAATAAAATAATATTTGGCTAATCCTCCAATTTTGATGCCTCCTATTCTAGGGAAACCATTGATTTTGTACATTTCAGCAATAGAGTCTTCCTTGGGGGCATTGTTGGCTCAATTAGATGACACTGGGAAAGAAAGGGCCATATACTACATTAGTCATACTCTAGCATCTTATGAGATCAATTATAATAACATTGAGAAGTCTTGTCTTGTAGTAGTGTTTGCTTCCTAAAAGTTGTGACACTATATGTTTGCTCATACTATACATTTGGTTGCAAAAATTGATCCACTTAAGTACTTTCTTAGTAAGGCTGCCCTCACGGGTAGACTTGCTAAGTGGATGATGGTTTTATCTGAGTTTGATATAGATTACATTGAGAGAAAGGCCATAAAAGGGCAAGCTATTGTTGATAAGTTAGCTGATTTTTCAGTTAAGGATAGTGTGCCTATTCAAGTAGAGTTCCCAGATGAACACATTCTATACATGACCACTCGCACTTGGAAGATGTTCTTTGATGGTTCCAACATGCAAAATGGATCAGGTGCGGGAGTATTGTTTGTTTCTCCTCATGGGTACAATATACCAAAATCCTACAAACTTTTATTCCCATGTACAAACAATATTGCAGAATATGAAGCATTAACCAATGGATTGAAACTAGCTATAGAATGGAACATAATAGAGTTGCATGTCTTTGGGGATTCACAATTAATTATCAACCAAGTCAATGAGGAGTATCAAACCAAAGATGATAAATTGATACCTTACAAAAAGATGGTTGATTCATTGAGACGTTACTTTACCTTTGTGACATTTCAACAGATCCCTAGAGAAGAAAACAAAGCTGCAGATGCTATGGCTACATTAGCTTCACTCCTATAGTTGGAACAACATGTATCCAGATTTGAATTCTTGGTGGAAGAGCTACACCACCCCATATTTGACTCATTTGAAAGCAATGTCATTTGTACCCTTGTCACACATGAGTCTTCCCACTATGGTGCTATCTATTCATATCTACACGATGGCATCATCCCTGACACTTTCAACTATTCTGAATGCTGAAACCTCATCCATAACGCCTCTCACCACACCCTTATCTCTAGTGATTTATATAGGAGGGTTTTAGATGGGACACTTCTTAGGTGCTTGGAAAAGGAGGAATCCAACCAAGCGTTAGTTGACATTCACGAGGGCATTTGTGGTGGACACTCTAATGGTCTTGCCATGGCCTGAAGGTTTCTTAAGGTAGGGTATTATTGGCCCACAATGCAAACCGATGCAGTAGCTTTCTCTAAATCTTGTGAGAAATGTTAAAAACATGGAAACCTGATTCACTCTCTAGGTAGGGAGCTAATTCCTTCTATTTCTCATTGGCCATTTTAGCACTGGGCCTTTGACCTTGTTGGGAAAATTCACCCAACTCATTAGGTGGACATAAGTTTATCATCATAGCTACTGATTATTTCACGAAATGGGTAGAGGCAGTCCCTCTTTCTGTTGCCTCAAAAAAAATAGTTTCCCTATTTATTCTGAATCATATTATTTGTCGATTTGGAGTGCCTTCTGAGATTATTACTGATAATGGAGGTCAATTCAAGAACAAGGACCTAAAGCATTTATGAAAGAAGTTTAAAATTAAGCAACATTGGTCCTCCATCTATTTTCCACAGGGAAACGGATAGGCAGAAGCCTCTAATAAAACCATTCTTAAAATACTTCATAGAATAGTACACAAGAATGGTAGGGATTGGCACTTACAAATCAATCTGACACTATGGGCCTATAGAACTAGCATTCGTACACCTACAGGAGCTACTCCTTTTGCTTACCTATGGCACTAAAGTAGTGTTGACTTTAGAAGTAGAGATACCTTCACTTAGAGTCTCTCTCAAAAGTTTGATTACAGATGAGGATTATCGTGCCATGAGGTTACAAGAACTAGAACTTCTAGATGAGAAGCATAAGGCTTCCTTTGATCACATGAGAGTATATCAGAAGCGTATGTCCAAAGCATTCAACAAGAAGGTTCACCCTAGGGAATTTCAGATAGGTGATCTACTTTTGAGAGAGAACCCTAAGAATCAACAGAATAGAGAACAAAAGGGAAAGTTTGAACCTAATTGGCTTGGACCATACATTATTATAGCAACTTTGGTACAGGTGCATATTTACTGTCGAATGAAGATGGAGAACAGCTCCCTGAGCCCATCAACATTTTGCACCTAAAGAAGTTCTATCCTTGATGCCCGTTTCTATCTGGGGGCATCCTTTGTACATATTTTATGATCCTAAAAAAAAAAACCAAAAAAATTGATATATGATGCTGAAAAAATCCTAAAAAGCATAAAAAGTCCTAGAAAAAATACAAAAAAACCAAAAAATGCAAAAAATTAAAAAAAAATAGAAAAAGTGCCTTGGTGAAAACATGGAAACAAGCGCCTTGGTAGAAAAAATACAAAAAAATTGAAAAATAAAAAAATCTCCAAGTGGTGAAAACCTGGAAATAGGTGCTACTTGAAGCCTTTGCACCCTTATCTTTTAGCATGTGCTCTCGACACTTAGCCTTTTTCCATCATGCCTTGACCTTATTTGACTTGGTCTAGAATTGGTATTTGTCTTTGTCTAGGGGGCATACCTGTTAGCATAGGTCCTTTAGGTGCATTTGTCTCTTGGGGCTGTTAGTGCTCAAATCTGCAAATTATCAAATACTCATATAATCCCAACAGACATAATCTAACAAAATGCAAACACTAAGGTGTTAAGGTTAGAAAACCTTCTTCACTTCGAGTATGGATACTCAGGCAGGTATACCTATATCAATTCACTATTTAATTGAGCTCTGAATTGTGAACTAGCTCCTTCACTACTCTATCCTTGCTTCCAAACTCAACTTAATAAGATGAGAGAACTCTAAGTATGGCCCATATTATCCTAATAGTCTTGGAAATAGGGTCATAACACTTAGCTAGAGCAACAATTAAATTCGCATCCAAGAATACATCAAGCACTACTAATTTCCCTAACCCCAAAGCCCAACCATTACATATAGGGATATGACTATCTCTATTTTTATAAAATAAGTTGAAGATAGTATAACCTATGCTATTCGATGTGATAGGATCTCTACAAAACCCTAGAACATCTTTGAAAACATCATCAGGAGCTCTTTTGTTTTGACTGGAACTAGGTAGCAATTTCAAAAATTCATCTGAATAATTAGGCTTGCCCTTGTCTTCACCACTTTTAGACTTGGCTTCACGACTGGAAGATGCTGCACTCTTCTCAAGTTGACTCATCTTTGCTATAGAATTACCTTCAAATTTTGCAAACTGGATTTATTTGGTGCTCAAAAACTGCTTCAGAAAGACACAATTCTCTTCGACTGATTTTGGACACAGGAAACAATGGACTTAGCTCATTTATCGATATGGATCAAATGTGTACAGCTACCACAATTACTACAAATCTCCTTAATTGTTTCCACATTCAATTTCATATACCATCAAATTTCAAATTTTGAGTTACCTGTGTTTGGATGTTGACAGATAAATTAAACAACTCAAAAACAAGGCAAAGAGGCAAATGATTAAGATTTTGCACTTTAAACCTGTTTACATCATGCAATCTTCCTTTGAAACTAATTGGATGGCTCATTAGTTTACTCTCTAGCTTGACACTGTACTTTATCCACGTAGGCAACGGTCCCTTTTCTTTTCTTTTATTACCTTTTCCAACTGGGCCCATTTAGCAAATCAGCGACTAAAGGCCTCTTGTAATCGCTTAATACAATGTTAACCCTTGCTCATTTTCAGAGAACTAGCGACCAAAGCCTTCATGGGTTCTCATAATGCAATTCTTAACTTTTCATCATCTTAGTGAATCAGTGACTGAAGTGATCACCTTCGAGCACTTGACTGCAGTTATCATTTAGAGAACTGGCAACCAATGTCATCTCCCATTCTCTTAATGTCCCGACTAATTGTCAATTTTCTTCGAGATTTAGCGAACAAAGGGTTCACACATTCACTTAATGAGATACTTAACCATCTGATTATTCAGAGAACTGGGGAAGCATTTACTCTTTGAGTCACTGAAACATGTAGCTTTGACCGCCAACATCACGTAACTTGGCGAACGCGGTTAGTTGACCACTTCACCAAAACATATGACCATTTGATTACGAGAATCAGTGAACAAGGGTTCTCTGAATCTCGCAATACTTCAAACATTGAATGTTTCTTTACATGATTAAGCAATTGAAGACTTAAAACCTTGCTAATCCTCTGATTCACCCTTTCGCCAAATACTTCTAGCCTTTACCTTTCCTTTAAGAGAACTCGCGACCATATGATTTGCTGAATCACTAAATCACTTAGTATTTCACTAACTCATTCTGAGAATAAGCGAACACAAAAACATTACCTCTGCCAAACTTCTTTCAACAAATTGTCAAAACCGCCAAACTTGGACAATGATAATATAAATAATCAATCGCTCATTCACCAAATCAAACATGTAGGACCCAAGAGATACTTGATATTAAAACAAAGCCGTTGATCTTGAAATCAATCCATGGTATTCACCAATTCTCCATTTGATATAACCCTTGACCACTGGATTCAGAGAATGAGCGAATACAACTTTCGCTAGGTCACTGAGTGTTGACGCATGACTGCCAAGGACTAAGCGAACTAGAGATAGCCTTTGTTCGCTGGTTCTCGCAAAGGGTAAAATAACTGCCAAAACATTAGGAGACTCAGTGACAAAGAAAAATAGCTAACAGGGTTCAAACACATTTTCCAATTCATTGAATGCTTGAGGTGTTCACCGGGAGACTTAGAGACCACACGACTAAAATGATGCTTAGCATAAGTTTGACTTGTTTGCTGATTTGCCAAATTCTATATGAGACATGCTATGACCCTTTTTGATTCAGCGAGCATAGAAACATTAAACACGTGCACGATTTAATCAGCTTAAGTGACTAAAAGGTAACAATGAAATAGAAGAATAAGGGCTAATCATGAGGGCTTTTGCATGAATTCAAAATTTTAAAAAACAAAACCTAGCGTAAGGGTTTTTGAACTTGGCTATGACAATTTCCTATGAATTTTCCAAACCCTAGACCAAACAAAACACCTGGAAGGAGATTTAACCCAAAATTTGGACACACACCTTAGAAAATTAAGGGAATATCCAACAGTGGCTCTATCTGAGGATGCTTGATTGCAAGATAATAGAAAGAATTTATGAATCTCTGGGAGGCAGACCACAAAACCTTAACCTAAAACAAGAAACAAACACACAGTAGAAAGAAACACACCTACACATATATACAAGCCTAATGTGCATGGAAAATGAATTAACTGAAGAAAAATTTCAGGAACTGTCCATGCACTAGCAATTCCTGCTCTTCACCATCCAAATTTTTTAGAAAATATGAATCCTTACCATGGGTTTGATGAACAATATTAGGTCCCATCCATAAAGACTCAAATTTTTTGTGCTTCCCTTTATCTTCAGCCCTGGCATTCCATTGGAGAACCATATCACCAGGCTGGAATTTTCTCACAGTTGCTCTCTTATCAAAAAGATATTTCATTTTTTGCTGCAACTTCACATTTTCTCTTTGTCCTTCCCTTCTAATCTCATCCAATTCAATTAGCTAAACCATTCTATCTTGCAATGGATCACTGATTTCCATGTCCTCTTCTTGCATAAACTTATAGATTGGAAGGAAATTATTGAATGGCAACCTTGATTTTGCCCCATATACCATTTCAAAAGGAGACTTCCCTGTAGCTCTCTTCTCAGAAATTCTATCAGCCCATAGGGCTAGCTTCAATTTCACATGCCAACTTCTTTTATTCTTTTCTAGGGTTTTCTTCAAGATTTGCAAAATACTCTTATTGTTGGATTCAGCTTGTCCATTGGCCTGTGGATGATAAGGGGATGAGTAAGACAATACTATGCCCATTTTCAAACAGAAATAAGTAATTTCCTATGACCTGAAACTCATAGCATTGTCAACAACCAATTTAATAGGGACACCAAATCTAGCGATTATGTTGTTCATCAGAAACTCAATCACAATAGCACTAGTGGCCCTTTTTGTTGGAATGGCAACAATCCATTTGGTGAAATAATCAGTAGCCACCAGAATGTGACTATGTCCTCCACTAGATTTCTCAGAGAACTCTCCAATAAAATCCATACCCCACATTGCAAAAGGAGCTTCTGCAACAACAGGGTTCAATAAGAGTGCACCTAAAAACTTTAATTTTTTAGCAAATCTTTGACAAGGCTCACATTTCCTTACATAAGAATGAGTGTCTTTGAACAATACAGGCCAATAGTATCCTACCCTTAAGATTTTATGAGTGGTTGACCGAGCAGAATGATGTCCTCCACACATTCCAGAGTGCATTTCCTTCAACACTTTCTCTGATTAGTACTTATTCAGACAAAAAAGTAGAATGCCATCATTATCTTTCTAGTACAAATCACCCTAGATCAACACATATCTTTGAGCTTGCAATCTCAGACTCCTTTGATTGTCATTTAATTCAGGTGGACACTTGGCATTTTTAATAAAATAAATGACATCCTTGTACCAGGGTTGCATTTCAATACTAGTAATCATATCAACATTAGCAGCAACATTATTTACCTGGACAAGGTCCATATTTTCCTCAGTCATTAACTTAGCAAGTCCCAATCCTCTTACCAACTTGGTAATGTCAATGCCAATGTCAATGTCAAACTCTTGAATCCTGTTTATCCATTTACACCTCTTTCCTTCGACTTCACTCTATGTTAGGATATCCTTTACCGCAGTATGAGGCACATAAGCACTAACCTTTGCACAAACCAAATATGGTCTGAAAGCTTTGACTACCTTTACAAGGGCATAAGCTTTCTTTTCCATTAGTTCATAATTTAATTCAGAAGTTTGTAATGATTTTCTGAAAAAGGCTATAGGATGCTCATATCCTTCTTGATCCTTTTGTAAAAGGATAGCTGCAATAGTATGAAAAGATGCAAAAGAAAACAGAGAAAATGGTTTCAAGTAATCAGGTGATACCAAAACTGAGGCCTCTTGAATTTCTTGTTTGATTCTTACAAAAGCTTGCTGAGCTTCAAGGTTCCATTCAAACTTCACTTCCTTCTTTAGGAACTTCACTATGGGCTTGACCAATTCTACAAAGTTAGCAATAAATCTTCTTACAAAATTAATCTGTCCCAAGAATGACTGCACACCTTTTATGTTCTTTGGTGGAGGGACCTTTTTAATTGCCTCTACTCTTTCAAGATCAATCTTGACTCCTTCTTTTGACACTATGTGTCCAAGTATCTTCCCTTTTGTCACAACAAACTGACACTTTTTGGGATTCAAAGACACACCAAATTCTAAGGCCTTAAGAATGACCTTCTCCAAATGGGAACAATGATCATCGACTTTCTTGGAATAAGTAGTGAGATCATCTTGATAAACAACCATTAAAACATTAATCAACTCCTCAAATGCAACATCCATGGCTCTCTGAAATGTTGCTCCAACATTTTTTAGACCAAAAGGCATGCGAACATATACATATGTTCCCCATGGGGTTGTAAAGGCTGTCTTAAATTGCTCTGATTCTCTAACCAACACTTGATTATACCCCGAGAAACCATCCATCATTGACAAGAGTTCACATCTGGTCACCCTATGCAGCATGGCCTCCATATTTGGCAATCCATAATTGTCCTTGAGTGAAGCCACATTCAGGCTCCTAAAATCAACACAGAGCCTAATGTCACCATTCCTTTTCCTTACTGGCACAAGATTGGAAACCCATGTAGAATGCCTAATTGGCTCAATGATACCAACATCCCTCAATTTTTTCAACTCAACTTGCATCTTAGTGGCCAGTAAAGGGTTAATGGGCCTCTGCTTCTATCTAAAAGGCTTAGCTTCTTCTTTTAAAGGAATTTCATGCTAAAATAGGTCAGCCCTATAAGCTTTGAGGTCATCATAAGACCAAGCAAACACATATTTATATTTTTTCAAAAGTCTAATCAGGTTTCCTCTGATCTCTCTGCTCATTTTCTTGCCAATGTACACCATCTGGGGGAAATTTTCAGATCCTAGGTTTATTTCCTCTAAGTCTTCCATTTTAGCATTAGACTTCTAAGACAATAAACCATCATTTATTTTGAACATTCCTTCCAATTCTACTAACCCTTTAGGTATGTGGTTGGATGTCAATTGCACTATCTCATTCCCCATGATGCATTCTTTTCCCTCAACACACTGTTGTATCTCATTGAAATCTATTTGCTGACCATCATATTGATCAAGGCCTTGAATGAACCTAAGGATATCAAGGTCATCCTCAAAAACTTGCCAATTGTATACATTATCAGGCACAACAGGCCTAGTTTTGACCCCTAACATAGACACACCAGTGAGGGTTATGTCTTCACTCTTAAGGGAAACATTTGCAAGAAAATCTTCCATGATATTATTGGATCTTTCTACCCAAAGCAGATTGAAAGCAACAAAAAACTCTAGTCTATCCCAAACAACATGTTTATAAAGTTTTAATTTTTTATCCTTGGAAGCATACTGAGATCTTACTTGGGCTATAACGAGTTGGGAATCACCATGGACTTTTAAAAATTTAATACCATGCTTTATAGCTACATCGAATCCCAATATTAAAGCCTCATACTCAGCAATATTATTGGTACATTGAAAAGTCAGCAAAAATGAGTATTTAAATGTAATACCTGATGGGGAAATGAATACAACACCAGCTCTTGATCCTTCCTTGGAGCATCCACCATCAAAGAAAATTTTCCAAAGCCCATCTTGCTGCAAAACCAGCTCATCCACAATTGGATCTGTGTTTCTCATTTGAGGTACTGCCTCTTCAATCACAAAATTGCTCATGTCAATATCTACAAAACAATTTAGATCCTCTGGAGTAACTACTTCAATCATGACTGAAGAACGGGGCTCCCTATACAACTTTACTGTAGTTCCATTTAATGGGATGGTAGCATATGACAAATCTAGTTGTAACTTTCCACCCACTGCTGCAGCCCATTGTCTTGACAATAACATGCCATAATGAGGTTTTGTATCAACAACAACCACATCCATTTTATATGTGGCTTTTGGGAATGCAACAATCTTCACTTCAATTCCAATCAAGGTCCCTACAATAGGTACTACCCTATTATCCATGGCATAACTCCTTCCACTAGATGTATTGACTTGCAACCCTAACTCCTTCATCACTTGATAAGGCATTACAGTTGTAGCGGCACCAGAATCAATCATACAATTTTTTAGCAAACAATTATTTACAAGCAAAGAAATGTAGAAAGGATTGATAGAAGAGGGTTCTTGTGTCACAAGAGTCCCAACACATACATCAGAGATGTCATTAATTGCAATTGGCTTGTCCAGGGATTTCCCTTCCTCTTCTAAAATAGGAGTAGTTCTCTGCTCACTTATGAGAGCCAAAGCTGCTGCTTTGTGCTCCTCTATTTTAAGCATCTCAAGAAAAGGGATGGAAACCTTCATTTGGGACAAGGCATGTCTCATATCAAAAGTAGGGGAGTTAGTACAAAAATCAAGGTGATCCTTTGACCTACCAAATTTCTTCTTCACCTTGTCAGCAATAACTTCTTGTTTCCTTTTCTTTTCAGCTTCAAACCCTTCATCTTTACTATTTACAACATTAGGCTTTGGGGAATCCTTATCTTGAGGAATACTCTTAACAAACACTGATCTAGGGACTCCCTGCTCATTATCCACCTTTGTATTCCTCAAATTGTATGAGGATTTTGCTTGAGTAATAGCAGCCACAGTTAAACCCTTGATCTCTTCTTCACTGGGCTTTCTCCATTGTCTTTCATCTGACCCAGATTCTACCATATGAGTCTTGCAATCATCATTATCAAACTCTTCCTAGTCAGATTGAGTAAAAATTTTTTGTTCATAGTTAGAGAAGATCTTCCTCTTATGATCAACATCAGGGAAAATAAATTCATCATCTGAGGACTCAAGATCCCCCATTAGTTCAGTAGTAAACATGTTAATAGCAGGCTTTTCAGATCCTTCATAATCTCCTGCGTATGAATCATTAGCCTCTTCTCCCAAGGCCTGAGCAACAACACATTGGAATGGTGAGTGGGGCATATTACAAGCCACACACTAAGGGGTACTTTCCACATTATGTGCTATATTTTTCTTCAAAGGATCTGGTATATCTCTTCCCTTTTGGGGTTCATTATTATCAGGAACAGGCCTCCCATCTTTCCAGTTTGTTTTGTAAGGCATATCTCTCAGATTAGGGGCTTTGTCCTACCTTTGATAAGGTGGTCTTATATCCTAAAAATTTCTACTACCTTTATCAAACCTTGCTGGGAAGTCTTTATTATTACTAGGTCCTTTGTCCATTCTATCCTCCTCTTTGGATGGCCTTGTAGGTTGTGGCCTAGTTTCTTTCCACAGTCTACCTTCATCCCTTTTGTACATTTGGCCATATGCCTTTTGGTTACTCTCAATATTTATGGCCAACTTAAAAGAATCTCTAAGGGTACGAGGATTCTTGTCTCTCAAAAGGTAAGACATCTCACCATCCATAAAATTGAAATAAGTTGTCATGCAGACTGCATCATCTAGCCTCAATACTTGGAACAGTTTATACATAGCCTTTTGGAATCGGCTATTAAAATCTGACATGCTCTCATTGTAATGTTTCTTGATATTATTGAACTCATTGAGCATGTAGCTAGAGTTCACATGTTCTGCATATTTCTCTTTAAAACATTTGACAAATTCTTCCCAAAATGCAATACTGTTCTCAGGTAGCCCCCTATACCAATCCTTGGCATCCTCAATCAATGATTGAACAAAGAGCTTCATTATGACATCTTCATGTTCAATCTCATAATCATTTACCTTATCTGTGAGAAAATTTAGATGCTCTTTACAGGTGATAACATTATTCCTAGTAAATAATGGGATCTTCTTTCTAATTTCATTGGGGACAACATTAGGTTGACCAGGAATACCATCAAAAAATAGAGGCCTATATCTATCCAAGTGAACTAGTCTTCTTTGGATATTTGGTTGATTTAGGGGGGTAGTTGCAACATTTTGATAGGGTACAGTTCCCATTGTACCACTAGCTATAAGGGGAACTTGATTAGGAACTGGTCCAGGTAATATTTGTCCAAGGTGAAAGGCTTGAGCATGTGGAAGTGAAGTATTGGGCTGACTGAATGGAGTTGTTCCTATGGTGATAGGGATAGAGGTACTAGCAGATGTGTTCATGTTAGCATGTAGGAAGGCAATCTTCCTCTTCATTTCATTAGCAGTAGCCTCCAACTCAAGTTTCTCCAGTTGAATAGCCAAATCTTCCCTTGCTTTTCTAGCCTTCACCAAGTCTATACTTGTTTGAGAAGGTACATTAGGAGGAGCCATAATTTTCTTGGGCTCATTAATATTTATACCCACCAATTTTTGTTTTCCCTTATCAGGGATTTCTTTGGGAGCAGTTATAATCTCCTTGTTTCTCTAGATTTCAGAGGGATTCAATTGCCTTAAGACATGGCCTGTTCCCTCAAATTCACCTTGTTTAGGTTTAGTATCCTGAGTCTGCTTTCTCAAATCTTCCATGTCACCAAAAAAGTCCTTATTTAAACCTTGAACATATTGGTTTAAATCACTAACTTGGATCTCATTTTTCTTGGTTCTCTTGAGAAGTTCCTACCTCTCTATGAGCAAATCATAGATTTGTTGTTCCCTCACTTTTACCCTATTTGCAATCTTAGCAAGTTGTTCACTCTCCTTTTTTCTTAAAGCAATCACCTCTTCTCTCAACTTCTTAGAATCATAGGAGGTGGTCTCAGTAGCAGAGGTTTCTTTTGGTTGTTCCAGAGTTTCTCTCGTAGGGAAATAACCCACTTCTGTGACCTCTGTGATTACTTCTTTCTATATATGCACACTTGGCGTAACCCTCTTGACATGTTCAAGATCATTAGAAGAGGATGAAAATTCATGAGGAAGTGGGACATGAGATCTTTCTTGAGAAGGGCCTTGGGAACTAGCAGTATTCTGACCTCTTCTAGACCATTGTTTCCTACTTGGTGTATGGAGCTCATCACCCATATTATCTTCTGGGTGATCCTTGTAGTAAGACCTAGTGTATCTTGGTCGACTCATGGTATAACATGATAATTTTAGCAAAATTTACAACAATTAGCAATTGGTAACATAGATTTTAGAGTCACCACCCACTATTAGGTGGGAAATGAAATTATTTTACGCTGGTCTACAAACGCACAATAGACAGGATTTACACTAACCTATTGCAAGCTATTTAGAAGTCCCCAGCAGAGTCACCAATTTTGTTAGTTCTCAAATCTGTAGATTATCATATACTCATATAATCCCAACAGACATAATCTAACAAAATGCAAACACTAAGGTGTTAAGGTTAGAAAACCTTCTTCACTTCGAGTATGGATACTCAGGCGGGTATAGCTATATCAATTCACTGTTTAACTGAGCTCTAAATTGTGAACTAGCTCCTTCACTACTCTGTATTGCTTCTAAACTCAACTTAATAAGATGAGAGAACTCTAAGTATGGCCCATATTATCTTGATACACAATATAATGATAGAAATTATGAAAGTAGCAACATGAAACAATGGTTTAAGGATATTCATCCTTATTCTTTTTAGAGTTAAACTCAAGGAAGGTTAACCTCATTCAGTGCTTCTACAAAGCATTACAAAACACATCCATGAACTTGTCATAGAATGATTCAGATTATAATTGTACCAGTAAAGTAAAATGAAACAATTATTAATATTTTGGGTGGAAAATAAATGTAAATGGATCTAGAACTGGTGCCTTATCCACTTGGGCATCAGAGTCAAACCCTACCTACACATATATCTATCAAAACAAATATACTGAAACTCAAATGACATGCCTAACATACCATCCTTTTAATTTCTACAACTATCATCAAATTCATACATGGATTATTAATTCCCAGAGACCTCCCCTAAGATTTTACTCTTTCCTTGAAAGAAACTTAAGCTTAACCCCTATATTCACCTTGTGAATAATGTATTCGAAATGCCTTGCAATCTAAATACATAAGAAAACTAAAACACTCCATACATAAAGACAATAAAATGGTTGTAACAGAGCTCCAATATTTTGTATTAATGGTCAAAATGTGTTGATACAATATCTTCTCATTTAAATAAAATAAGGTTTTGTATTAAGAACCTTTCTTACGGAGTATTTTTTTCCACCCTCTAAAATGAGCAAAGACCTGCTATATATATCTTAGCCATCTTGGAATCCTCGAAAGGATGCAACAAGCTTGGGATGGCTAGAAAAGATCCTACACTAGAGACAAGATTAAAAAATGACAAAAAGATTGCAACAACATATTACAAATATCTTTTCTCAACAATTTCGTAGGTGTAATCTTTGTCTAAGGATATTTCAAAGCAGTTGCTAAATTTGTTGCATGAATGATGACCACCATTCCGGCTAACCTACATCATCCTTTGTTTGAAACTTGCTCTCCCCCAATTTCTAGATCAGGTGCCATCTGCAGCTCTATTCTTGCTCTTCTTCTATAAGCTGGACAACTGGCCTCTTCTTCTTCTTTATTGTTAGCTTCTCCCAAGCTGCTACATAATCATCCAATGGCTAGTTGTAAGTCTGCAATTCATGTAATAATCTGACTTGCTGATCCCACATGGAGTCAGTTATATTTTTGGCCTCTGCCACAAAGTGTATGCAATCATTTTCAATTTTGAAAAGACTATCAATTATGCTATTACACCTCTCAAAATCCAGAGTATTGTCACTATTTAGGAAAGCATCTTGTGTAATTACCAACTGATCCATTGATAGTTTCCATTCTTCCAACTTGATCACATTTCCATTGTCATCACATATTGATGGCATATATTTGCTATAATGCTTATCAAACATAAACAACATAGCCTTCACCTAGTTGGACTTACCTTTAAAAAACTTTGAAACAACACTGACTAAGCCAATCTTCTCAAAAATTTCTGTCACTACCCCAGGGATCTCAGGCTTATGTTCCTGTAGACTATCAAGTTTATCAAACAACAAAGTTCTCCCAGACCAAACACTATGAAGTGGCTCCAAATCAGCCAATGATTCATTTACCTTTCTGTTGGTCTGGTGCAATTGGCTAATTGATTGATAAACTGTATCCATCTTCTCTATTATCTTATCCTGCCTGTATTGCACAATCTTTGACATAGTGTCCAAAGATGCCTCTATCCTTATCTTCTCCAAATCTTCAGTAGGTCTCTCAGGGACTTCTTCATCAATATGAATAGGGACCTCAATCTGTATAGGGGGGAAAACAACTACCTTTGAAGCTTCTTCAAGCTTAAATTTTATTTCTGCCAATTCATCCTCTAACTACTTAATCTTCATCAATTTTAAGTCTCTATCCTTGGCCTCCAAGTTTGCACTTTCAAACAATTTTGAATACCTTTCAGATAATTGAACTATCTTTGCTTCATTCAGGTTAGCCCAATGAGTTACTGCCTTGGAAACTTCAAGGCCAGTTGTATTCTGCACAGTCCATATAATCTCATTCCCTTCCATTTTATCCTCTATACTTAATAGAGATGGCTTTTGGGTCCTAGGGGCCATAGACCACATTGCAACAGCTTGAGATTTAGGGTTATAGCCACTTCCTCTTATCATATCACCAATGTGAACTTCATATGATAGGCTACCCTGTGGTTGCTTTCTTATTTGATCTATGATGAATGCAGAAGTCAGATCCCATCCTGGAGTCAATAGCATTCCACTTGACTTGACCAGTTGTCTAGCTTCATCTATAGTTATGGGATCAAGGCTAGGATCATAAGAAGCTAAGGCTCTTAATGTCTCTTCACTTGGCTCCATACAGTTAGGCAGAATTTTCCTCACTTCTTGTTTCTTATTCCAAATAAGGAAACTCTTGAATTCATTAGTTTTAATAAACTGGTCATCACTCAAAAATTCCTCATGATAGACTTCTTTGATATCCTTTTCTGACCACAGGGATTGTTCCTTATCTATTTCATCAGTGGCCACCTTCTTTCCTTCTCTTATTTATTTTCTCAATTGGTGATGGTAAACCCTATCACCTGGCACTAGAGCAGATGCTCTATCAATTATTCTCTTTTTTTTTCCTTCCTTGAAGGCTCTCCTTCCTCAAGCCTCTATTTCTTCAAAGGTCACTCTGGAGTATCCCCTATTTTTGGTTGGTCTTCAACAGGCTTAACACTTTGTACATCCTCAATTTGTGGTGGGCTATTCCCCTCCAGGGACTCATCAAAAAAATCCTCTTGATTAGAAGATGAATAGTCTTTCCTTTTCTTTGGTTGACTCTAGTCAATCAACTTCTCCAACTGATTTGATAGAGTGTCATGCATCTCTATCATCTTGTCAATTCTTTTTAAATAGGGAAGGTTAGGGAAGAAACCCTCAAAAGGAAGTTGGGCTGCCATCACTTGTTTTGACAAGTCTATCAAATCAAAGTACCTGTTCCATCTCCTTTTGACCTCATCATCATCTATAATGTTTCTGACTACATCTTCTTCATCCAAACCCTCATGTTCCTTAATCACACCAATGTCTGGAATATAGAGCATCCTGGCAGTTTTGATAAAGCCCTCAGGATCTACATGTCTACAGGCACTAGCAATCATTTTGAACTGATTTAACCATGTAGTAATTTGTGAAAATGCCCTCTTTCCTACCAGGAAGTCACCTATCCTCAATTGCCTAGGTGTGAATGTACCCTTCTTGTGAGGGGCTAGAAGTTCTCTATCTATCCACATCAACTGCCACACAAATTCCAAACAAGCAACTCTCAGAGGCACAAATTTTGGTAACAGATGTGGGGGTTGGGGCCAACCGTAGACTCTCAAAATTATAGCATTCTCCCCCAAGTAAAAATCACCCCAATTATGATCTCCCTCCCATTTGTCCACAAACTGCATTGGTCGTAGGAGCCTAAGGACCCTTGGGGATATCCTTGTAGTATTGATACCTAACATCCTTACAATAGGATAAATAATGAAATTTTGAAAGATACAAAAATCCCCTTCATTGGAAGTATAATTCTACTTCCTCACCCATAATTGCACTAGATTATACTGGCCTTCAAAGTTAAACCTTGGCTTCAGCATGTTCGAATCAAAATTATTAATGTTGAAGAACAAAATTAAGTGCATTAGCAAAGAATAATGCATGAACTTAATTGGGCTCTTACTATCCTTGACAGAAATCAAACCCTCATGCATTCTATCAATGATATACTGAATGTAATCATAGTCAGTATTAACCAAGGAATTTAGGATGTCTAGGATAATCATCAAAAGATTAGCTGGTAAAAACTCTGCATCCCCATCAATTCCCAAAACCCTACACAACCCATAACAAGTTTGCCTCATGTAATGCTGAAGGGATTTAAATTGGTAAGGGGCATTCATGTGATCAGGGAGGGGAGCTATATACTTATCCTATTTTGGGATATGCTTCATCATTTGGTCCTTCACTATCCCTATGTTATTCTTGTACCTCTCCTTTTCTTTGCTTAGGTCAATTTTAGTAGAGGAGGATGTATAGACATTAAAAGCCTTCATGAACGAGCCCCTGTCAAGAGTAACCAAAGATGACTAGTCCTCTTTCCTAATATTCTTGGAAATAGGGTCATAACGCTTAGCTAGAGCAATAATTAAATCTGCATCCAGGAATACATCAGGCACTACTAATTTCCCTAACCCCAAAGCCCAACCATTACATACAGGGATATGACTATCTCTATTTTTATAAAATAAGTTGAAGATAGTATAACTTATGCTATTCGGTGTGATAGGATCTCTGCAAAACCCTAGAACATCTTCAAAAACATCATCAGGAGCTCTTTTGTTTTGACTAGAACTAGGTAGCAATTTCAAAAATTCATCTAAATAATTAGGCTTGCCCTTGTCTTGACCACTTTTAGACTTGGCTTCACTGCTGGAAGACGCTGCACTCTTCTCAAGTTGACTCATCTTCGCTACAGAATTACCTTCAAATTTTACAAACTAGATTTATTTGGTGCTCAAAAACTACTTTAGAAAGACACAATTCTCTTCGACTGATTTTGGACACAGGAAACAATGGACTTAGCTTATTTATTGATATGGATCAAATATGTACAACTACCACAATTACTGCAAATCTCCTTAATTGTTTCCACATTCAATTTCATATACCATCAGATTTCAAATTTTGAGTTAGTCATGTTTGAATGTTGACAAATAAATTAAACAACTCGAAAACAAGGCAAAGAGGCAAATGATTAAGATTCTGCACTTTAAACCTATTTACATCATGCGGTCTTCCTTTGAAACTGATTGGATGGCTCATTAGTTTACTCTCCAGCTTGTCACTATACTTTATGCACGTAGGCAATGGTCCCTTTTCTTTTCTTTTATTACCTTTTCCAACTGGGCCCATTCAGCGAATCAGTGACTAAAGGCCTCTCGTAATCACTTAATACAATGTTAACCCTTGCTCATTTTTAGAGAACTGGTGACCAAATCCTTCGTGGGTTCTAGTAATGCAATTCTTAACTTTTCATCATCTTAGCGAATCAGCGACTGAAGTGATCACCTTTGAGCACTTGACTGTAGTTATCATTTAGAGAACTAGCGACCAATGTCATCTCCCATTCTCTTAATGTCCTGGCTAACTATCTAAGGCTTGATTTGCACCTAGCAGCGACGGTGTTGGTCTTGTCTTTCAGCTTATGCTTATGCTTGTCCTAATGTGTTCCCATCTATTGAACACACATCTGAGTTGTTTTGTGATCCCAAATCGATCTCACATTTTAACTTTATTCTTTGACTACATGTGATGCCAAATCAATCTCACATTAGTCAAAGAGGGGCAAATGTATGCACCCTAAAATGGTCACCTAGACTTTGGGCCCCCATTTAGCAATTTATCAAATCCTTGAATCAATATTTTCAAAAATCAGTATTTTATGAATTATATCAATTTCCTTGATCAAATCATAATCAATTCAATATTTCCTAAGGTTTGAGCCTTATTTAATTTAAAAGAAAAAAAATAAAAATCTTATTTAATTAAGAGAACATGCTCCCTTTTAATTAATTAAAAATCTCTTTTAATTAAATAATAAAATCACTTTATCCTAAGCCTTTATTTAGTTAAAAGGAATTTCCTTCCCTTTCATTTAAATAAAAAATCCCCACTTTTCTTCTTATCCCATGTTGCACAAATAAAGTATTATTCTTATTTTATAAAAAAAGAAAAAGTACTTTTTGTCTCATATGGACACTAAAGTCAACTCCTATTTTCCTATTAGAGGACATTTGTGCACAAGGATCAAGGTTCTTTTTTTCTCCATCGTTGATTAAGTCTTTTGCCTCTTAATCTCAATGGTCCATTTTCATCTCATTTCTTATAAAAGGAGAGCTCTCTTCCTCATTTGCATCTTAGGTTTTCATGCTAATATTATGCTGCAGGTTTTCTAGGTCATTTGGAGCTCTTTTTGAAGACACTCTTGCAATCCAAGCTTTGAAGACTTTGTTGCATCTCATTTCATATTTGCTTTCATAGTTGCATGATAATGATATTCTTAGGTTAGATTTCCTTTTATGCAATAGATTAATCTCACATAGTCTAAATAGGAGGGATTGGTCACATTTGTTCTTTCCTTTCATAGATTAGTTGCATTATACTTTCATTTCCATAGACTAGATTGCATTCTCATTCTTAGCTTACTTGCATTGCATTGCATACATTTGGATTTCATTAGAGATATTGGCATTGTTGCCCTTGTCTTTGATTTGGAATCTCTCATTGTGTGGTTGACTAGCAAGGTCATGAGTTCATAGCTCTAGCTGAGAGCAATTTTACAAATCTTGTAACTCAATGCATAGAGAGCTATGGATCAATTTTTGAGGGCTCATTCTTGAGTTTCCTTGCATGTAAGGATTCATAGAAGTGCACTACTTTTGTGTGTACAACAATGATATGAATACTATGAAATGAAAACAATGATTATCAAGAATCTAAAAAATTGTACAATCTCTCAATTCACCATATCACACATGCAAGGATTCTCCAAAATTTTCCATTGTTTGTAAAGGACTGAGGCCTATTTATATAGAAATATAGGGTTTTTGAGAGCTCATGGAAAGCCAAAAATATCTCCTTGATCAACTAAGGTTGATTATTGAGTTATTAGGAAATTATAAATAGTTATCTCATAAAATCATGCAAAATCTACTTTTAAACTCAAATTAGAAGTTCAGATCACTCCAATATGCTTTTCAACTCACAATCACATGTTGAGTTCAAAAAGTTAACAAATTGAATTTAATAGTTGATTTAGAGTTTAACTATTTTTCTGAGTTGTGCATGGATAATCATGAATTATTTAATTTTTCATGTGTTTTATTCTCAACTTAATTCATTTTTTGAATAAAAATAACTGATTTATGGGTTAATCAATTATTTAATCAAACTTTATCCCCAAAGTAAATATTAAATTTGACAACTTTCTTTAATCAATTATTTTTAGAAATTTGATTTATTGTCAAATAAAAACATCAATTAGGAATAAATTCAATTAAATCCAATTAAATAATTAAGTGGCCAAATTAAGTTTAATTAATTAAATTTAGGATAAATAAAATAATATCATTTTTCACCAAATAATATTTAATTAAAAATAATTATGATAAATTAGGAATATTCCTTGATGCAGAATTAAGATATGATCAATTAGGGTTTTGATGATTTGATGATTTGATGTGCCTTCGGTTAGGACTTTAGAGTTGATTTCGATCGATTTGTTGATGTGGGAGGTCAATGGTACTAAAGCACATTTTTGGGGTATTACAATATGCATGTTGGTCTCATCAAGATTCCTTGGAAACAAAGAGGTTCAAGATCAAAGGAAATAATTCTATGACTTCTCCTAACCAGAATGCTATAAGTAGGACACAATGTTATAACACTCATGCAGTAGAAGATGACAACGAGATAGATCTAATGCAAATATGAATTTTAATAGAGATATGTAAACATAAAATAAGTATAATTACTGAAATGTATATCTAATTATCAAATCAAATATGAAGATATAAAGCATACAATGTAGAAGATATGTAATGTAAATAGTAATTAATGCAATACATATAAAGTAGATCTAGACACCAAATCAAAAGAATGAAAGAAGATTTGGGTTTTTCAAAATGTGAATCTAAAAGCACACAATGGTAATATAGCACCAAATAAAAAGCATGTAAGAATAGTTAGGTTCACCAAAACATATATTGTGAAATGAGAGGCAATGCAAAACTAGGGTAGATCACCTCCCATTTCAAGATTTTGCACGTTAAGAAAGAAGATGCCCCCAATAGGCCCAAAGAGGTGACCCAAGCACTAAATTGGGAAAAATTTTCCTTCACTAAATATGTAATTTTGAAATGAAAAATGAATGATAAAGACATAAATTTAAATTAGGTTTAAGTGCATTTATAAATTAAACAAGAAATTACTAGTAACTTTAGATATGAACAACTAACAGATGGAATACAGGAAATACCTGTAACTAATTTTATGAGATCCCAAAATTGTAATCTTCCTTCTTATAAAATTTGAGCATGTTTCTGAGGGCATATGTTGTTTGAGATGACGTATACCTAGGTATAGGTCATTTCAGTCAGACGACGTATACCCATTTTTTTTCCCAAATTTTTTGGGATCTATCTAACTATTCTTGATCTACCTAGAAAAGATCCAACGGCTCCATATCCTATTCACACACAAAGAAAAATATGGAAAAGGTTAGGTAAAAGGGGTTTTCCTTGTTCAAACCCCCATTTTGGAATCAACCTTGAAATTAAATTGAAATTTCATAAAGGAAAGTATGCAAAAAGGTAAATGTTAGATTCACCTCGCATTAACCCTCATGTATAGATGCAAAAATCACTTGTACCCATAAATATGCTTGAATTTACTTGGATTCAAGGAGATGACCTTGATTTATAGAATATGAATGAAGGATTCCCTCATAAATACATGGATCTATGAACACCACTCCTAGATCTTCAATGTAGATACACTTGATAATCACTTGCAATGAAGGAGAGATGGATGTAGATGGATGGAAGGAATAAAATGATCATATTTATTTATTGATAATTTTTCTACTTTTTCATCATGAGAGAGAAATTTTCTTCAATGGAAAAGACCACCTTGGAATGATCTTGAACGAATTGGAGAAAATAGATCTTGGATGCTTTCCTTCAAATCTTGAATCCAATTGGTCTTGATTGATCTTGAATACTTGATCACAAAGTTTTAGATCATGAAAGTATATCAAAATAAGGAGAGATAGGGTGTTTATATACTTACTCCATCATTCCAAGATTCAAAATAGATCTAGGCTGATCATTGGACTAGTTCTTCCATTAACACCCCAACATTGAGCTCTGGGTCAAATTTAGGCCAAAACCTGAGGGCATGGGTTGTTTGAAATGACCTATACCTAGGGTTTTGAGCTCAAATTTAAACAAGGTGTTAGGATGGTAGGGAAGATGCCATAAAAGAATAATTAGGTTTCCATGATCAAGCATAAAAGACATATAACCTCAAAATCACCAAAATGGGGCCTAATAGAGCATCCAATTATGGATGTTAAATTTTGAGGACATTACATGTATGTATCAAAATTCAATTATTTTTTTCATTCGAAAGAGAACATCAGTACCTAGTGCCTAAATATTTTTCTATTTTTTTTTATCTTAGTTTACTATTTTTCCATAAGCATTGAACATAGAAGTTGATATATGGTGCAAAACCTATGTTTAGTAAAACTATAAATACAAAGTCATAATAAACTCAATATATATTAAAATTAAAATCATTGAAAAACTTTCATTGAGTAGTACCATCCTACATGTGAGTTTGTTAAATGATTTCATTTGATCCCCCAAAAATCTAATGTCAAAGTGATTTTTTTATCAATATTTTGATAGGTGCAAATGAGACTCCATTGTAGGTATGATTGGGGAGCATAAAGGTTATATCAAAAAGAGTTTGATCTAAGAGTTTGAATTTTTATCAACATTTTGATAGGTGCAAAGGAGACTCCTTTGTAAGTATGACTGAGGAGTATAAAGGTTATATCAAAAAGAGTTTGATCGAAGCAGCTTTGATCTAATTATTTTTAATTAATTCATTTAAATGAGATATCTCAAGGCTTGAATAATAATAATTTTTTTACACATTTAAGAAAAATTGGAATGTTAAAAAAGTGTAAGCCCACTATTGTGAGGTCACCTTATAGTGAGATAAAACATTATTGATTATAAGGTGAATTTATGAGCAAGCATATGATGAGAAGTCAATCATGAACTTAAGACTTGTTTGTCTTATCATGATACCACAAGTATCTTAGTTACCATTATAGTAATATAATTAGATTATAGTCATAGAAATTAGTTGTGCTCATTTTTTACTTTTAATTTTTTTTTTTTGTATTTTAGAAGATTTGAACTTAACATATCTAGACATTCTCATTGACGATGGATACATCCTATAATTATTTTTTCTACTTTACGCATAGGGAATTTAAATATTAATACCCTAAAGATAAGATCAAATGAGATTTCAAACTTTACCTTCTCATTGTGGATTCACATGACATAATTTGTGGTGCTTTAAATGTTAAATGGTAAATGGTACATAGGTCATTTTATACATTAGTGATCACCTTCCACCACTAGAGTTAGAAGATCTTCCATATAGAAACACTTAATAAGACTTGATTCATATGTGCTCACTCAAAACTATTCAATTTCACCATAGATTAAAAACAAAACATTTTAGTGATTATTTCACCAATGCATAAGTTTTGAATATTAAGTTGGAGTGGCACTCATATAATTTTGTATAAATTTGAGTAAATTTAGAATTTGGTAAAATATACAAAGAAAAATGAAATTATGGATATATATAAAAAAGATAGTCCTTTTATGCTACTACTTTTGGGAATGATTGCATTTATTTTTTTTGCATTTTCTCCTTCTACTCTCTCATCCTAATGATTGATCACTAACTGTGATATGAAATATTGATGCGAAAAAACATATAATTGTTCCTAGAAGTAGCAATATACAATTATATGGATTGTCAAAAATTGCTATCTAAGATAGTCCTTATATATATATATATATATATATATATATATATATATATATATATATATATATATATATATATATATATATATATATATATATATATATATATATATATATATATATATATATATATATATATATATAGGTTCTTTGTGTATTTTTATGGATGCTGCACTATCAAGTAAGTTAAATTCTAACAAAATCACTCCTACCCACCCTTATCAATTTTGAGATATGATCAAATTATTAACTATTTATTTGTGTGAATATTATGAAAGAAATAAATTATTAGTAATTTCTAGACTAACACTAACAAGTTAAAACAAAGAGAAAATGGGGAAAAAAGTTAAGATAAAGAGAAAAAGTGAGAAATTTAATGAGAGATTATGGAAGTTTTTTTTTTCTAAATTGTGGATTAAGGGTGTGTTGTATATTATGTTTTGATCTATATGAGTAGTTACAAGTCAATAAATATTGCTAAGCTTGCTTTCTTTGGCTAGATTAGTGTAGATGAGATCACCCTAATATTTACATGTGATTCAATTTTATTTAGCAATATCATATCTATTTAGTCAGCTAAAATATGAAATATGGTAGATTTATAATGATGGGATGTCTATAAGGAGCTTCTTAAAACATTTGTGTCTTATCTTGCGAGCCCAAGTATCTTAGTTACCATCATGGTGATATGATTAGATTACAGTGATAAAAAATTAGGTGTCCTAATTAACGATGGGTAATCCTAAAATTATTTCCTCTACTTCATGTACAATGCAATTGAGTATAATTATCCTCTAAAGATAGGAATGGGTGAGATTTTGAACTTTCTCTTCTCATTGTAGATTCACATCACATAAGCTATAGTGCTCTCATTGGTAAATAGTACATAGGTTATGTATTATTGATCACCTTCCACCAATACAATTAGAAGATAATAATCAATAATAGTTTTGTGATAGAGGAAGAGTCTCAGAGAACTCTGCAACTTGCTTCCAAGCGCTCTTTCTTTGAGGCGGCCTTCCCTCATGGGAGGACATCCTCTTGTCTATTGCATTTATTTCCCTCTTAATTCACTACCAATATGGGCTCCTCAATGACCAAGTTATCCTCATTTCCACCTTTGGTTCCATCCTCTGGTGTTAGGACTCTGATTGGTAATCTTCAAGAGGTTTTAGAAGTTCTTGTTGAGGTCGTGGAGGGATCCGAGAAGAGGAAATATTTTATGCAAGTCGTCACCGTCTCCTCCTCTCTTCTGTTGGGTGACAAAATTGTATTGGACTCTTCTAAAGAAATTCTCAATAATGGAGGACCTAGAGGTAAGGTTTCCTCTTTGATTAAGCTAGTAATCAAACCTAATTCTGAAATGTATTATGTTATTTTGGATAAGAAAACTAGACTAGTAGATTCAGCAATCTTCTTAGTGGCCTAGGATGTTTCTAAGGCCCCTTCATGAAAATTCATGAATGATTGGCTTGTTAACATGTGGTTTAATAAAATAGGATCTTATTATTCCTACTATCAAATGATTCAAAAAGAATTATTCTTGGTTTTTTTCAAAAACCCTAATAGTAAAAAAGAGGTAGTTAAAAAGTAGTTTTGGACCATAGGATCATGTGGCGGTCTCCTAGTCTATGGATGCTAACAAAGATGATATAATTGATCTACCTTGTCCTAGATGGATTACTATTCAAAATGTGTTTCCTTATTTATTGAAATTACTCCCTAAAGCTCTTGATATCTTTGGGAAAGTCGTAAGAATGAAAGATTCAAGCTCTCTCCTCCCCCATTTGGATGTCAGGTTGTTGTTAATGGTTAACCCTAGGATGGATATTCTCGATATTCTCCAATTTCATATTGGTATTGAGTCTTTTTTATCCACTATTGAAATATTGGGGGCCCTTAATGCTTTTTTTATGTGTCATAAAGAAGGGCACAGGAGGAGGAACTACCTAATTATTTCTAGGACAAGTAAGAATACCAAAGTTGTAAAATCTCCCCATTATGATTTTATTCATCCTCATTCTAGGTCACATGAGATGGAAGCCCATCCTTCTAGCCATCCTAATCCTACCCCTTCAAACCCTCTTCCCATGGCCCCTCTCCCAAAGGACTCCAATTCTTTACTCGGGGAATAAATTGAGGCTCTTAAATCTTCCTTGAGAATGGATGCTTGTTTGCATTTTTATGGTTCTCCCCACCCTCACTGTAACTTAAATGTATAGAATCTTACCATCCTTACTTTCAAGAAACCTCTTTCCTTTGAGAAGGATTGCACTTCTACCCCTACTATTAATGAATTTCTTGAAGAGGTTTTTTGTCCTATCAAAAAAGGCCCAACCTCTATCACTCCTCCATTCCTTAGAGGGCACCTCAATGACAAGATGTACCCATATTCTGTTGTTGATAAATCTGTGGGAGTCAGAGGAGGGGTTGATCTCTCAAACTTATCTTCTAATGAAGTTAATACTTGTGAAGCTCTGGACCTTATCAAAGATACCTATTATTATGATGACTCAAACACAAATTACTCAGTGATAGTTATCCCAACAGATGATGCCCCTCCTTTCAACTCATATATTTCTACCACAAAAAGTCTGAGATCTCTTATCCAAATGAGACATCCTCTAAGGAAGAGGAGGATAAGGTGATAGTTGAAAGGAACCATTTGACTATTATCTCGTACATAAGTAAGGTACTAGACTCATTAGATAGGGTGATTGTGGAAGGTATTGGAGAAATGAAACACAAAGCCAAAGATAGTACTAAAATATCATAAAAGAAAAAACAAAAATGGTAAACTATTGATATTGTGTTGAGTTGAAAAGATTTCAATCATATAATGCAATTGGTTTGGTTGTCATTGATGGAAACTAAGTTAGTTTAGACACTTATCATAATTGGTGTGAAGGTTATGTAATTGGTATACTAGAAATTAGTTAAGTCCAGATGATTGGTAGATAGAGAGGTCACAATTCAGTTGTGGTTGTGTTAAAAGAAAATCTATGAGGTGTGGTCTGTGATAGAGCATCAACATGGTCAGAGAAAAGTGTGGTTACAACCACAACCATTTTGGTTGATCGGTGAGAGATTTTTTTTTGGCACAATCTCACAAATTGATAAGAACACTTGTGTTCTTGAGCATCAGTTAGAAGAGTTCATATTAGTAAGTGGTATATATGTTGCAATGACATTTGGTGTTATTTTAACACAAAATTATGGTTATAGAATTGATGAGTTGGACTTCTTGGGATCAATGCCACAATTCAAGAAGAGTTAAGGAGGTGCATTGGTGTAGTCAAAATGTGTTTGACTATCTTGGAGATATAACCATAAAGATTTAAGTTTGAGTTGACGCGGTCTAAGGAAATGTATTTTTATATTTTATTTATCATTTTGATACATGGTTATTACACGAGAAAATAACTTTAGTCGATGCTAGAAGTATATTTAAAGGGTACTGCTCATATTGGAAAAGGTTTTTGGTAGTTGGTTGTTTATGATATTTTAAGGGTTGTGATAAAGATTGGTGATATCAATTAAGGATGTGATTTGAGATCAGATAGAGGAAAATTTGTGAGCATTTACAAAGTGTAGAAAATAGAGTGGATCTGACATGCAATCATTTTTATATCCAGATCATTCACTTGTTGTTTCCTAGTAGTTGCAATAAGAAAGTCCCTTAACCAGGTGAACCTTAACAGGTTTCTCATTGTAAATCCCTTAACCAAGTTATCTCTAAGTAAAGTCTTGAAATCCTCTTGCAAGGTAGATCTTTACAGATCTAATTGTACTTCTAGCAAGGTACTAGGCACTCCTAATATGGTGAACCCTCAGAAAGGATAATTGTAAGCTCCTAATAGGGAAAACTCATTTTACTGCAGTAGTGAGCTTGTGGGTATCATCCTTACCATGATTTTCCCGTATAACCAAGGGTTTCCGCACAAAAATCATTGTGTTATGTGTGATGATTTTGTGGTTGCTTGATATTTTTATTTTCTATTTTCTTATATCAATTATATGATTTGTACTTTGGAAGTTATTGTTGAAGTTTGGACTGGTGGCTGAATTAGTTATTAATTTTCTTGTATTGATTCACACCCCTTCCTCTCAGTACATATTAATTTTAACAATTGGTATCAGTGTTTTGGTCCTCAAGGTGATAATCCTGACAACTTGAGGAAAAGATCTACAAAGATGGAGAATTATAGGTATGAGATTGAACTTGAAAATGCACATAAAATCATCAATGAGTTATAGGGTAGGTTGGAGAAGTATCTTGCAAAAAGGAAAGAACTTACTAAGAAGTTAAGTGAAATCCAAGACTATATTGATCAACTATATGAAGGTAGCATGTCTGAAGAATATGAGGAAGCCATTACAGATCTAATGGAAAGAAATAAGAAATGCAAATAAGAAGTGGGTAATCTGAAAAGAGAACTTGAAGGACAGTCTTTCAGAATGTGTGAAGACATTGAGAAGAAGAGAAAAACTAGAGATGCAAGGAATGCTACAGAAGATGCTAAGAATGTTGCTGAGGATGCACTAAAGGAGAGAGAGGAACAATTCTTTAGGATATATTAGGAGAATTTTATCATGCATGAAAAAATTCATGACACATCTAAGGAGAACCAATAAATTCTGAGAGAAAATGAAAGAATCAGAGAGGAGAATGAAGGTTGAAAAGTGACCTAAAAATTGAGAGAGATTCTAATGAAAAGATGAAACAATACAATGAGATCTTGCAGAAGTTTGATGAACAAATGAAGAGACAAATAAGACACAAAGACCCTACCGGTCTTGGTTATAATGGTCAAGGAACATCTAAATCCGGTTAGTCATCCAAATCCAAATTTGAGAAGACCAAGATAGATCAAAAGGTAGATCCAAGAAAATCTAGTAAGACACCTAGAAAACCTACTTTCTATAACTGTTGAAAGCCTAGTAATACTACAAATGTGTGTAGGAGAAAACTTGTGAACAAACCCTATACCTTTGATGGATATTTCTATAATTAACATAAGTATGGTCATATTTCTTATGAATGTAGATCCAGATCTAGTAGTAGATCTAGCTATAGATATAGCAGTGATAGATTTGATGGATATTGTTTCACATGCAATAATCATGGACATCTAACTATGAACTACATAATGAGAAATCAAAGAGGTAATGTAAGACCTTGGAGGTCAATCAGTATGGTATGTTTCCTTTTCCATAAGGTTGGTCACCTTTCTAGAGATTGTCGGTTCAGGTACTGGTCATCCTACTGATCAGATGACAGAAAGGGAAAGAAAATTGTTGATGTAGAGGAAGTTGGTTGAGAAATGAAGAAGAACTAAAGGAAGGTAGGAGAGAAACAAGAATAAAACCAGAAGAAGAAAAATCATCTAAAGATAAAGAACCATCCTCTAGTTCAAAGGACTCTTCTTCAGACTAAGCATACTATTTTCTTAGGGGGAGCACCCAAAAAAAAAAAAAAATCCTTTACTAATCCCATAGATCTAAGAGAGGCAATATTTATATGCATATTATGGTGTAAAATGGTATAATAATATTTTTTGGAGCCGTGGATAACTTTTGTGTGTTTGGTCACATTAAGTATTATTATTTGGTATCGGTTATAACAATTCAAAATGCAACTATTGGTGAATGCACATTAATTAGTGATAAGAAACTATTCCTACAGTTGAAAACTATTGTTTTACTATTGGAAGTGTGTAATGTCTAAATCTCATTCATAAATAGAGGGAAGTGATTTATCACTTTCCTTTTTCATTCATTTGAGTATTTGAGAACTATTTTGGGCATTGTCGTGCATAGGTTGAATTTGAGCTGAGTCATCTAAAGTTTATTTTTCTATTGAGTTTTTTAGAGCCCTAACTGGTATACTATGAGTTATTCTTGTTGATTTGTAGTGGAATCCAAGGATTTTTTTAGTGGTTGAAATGGCAAGAAGCATTGATATACCTGTTCTAGTAAATATTATTGAGAAGCCTCAACCCGTGTTTAAGCTTCATCTGATCAAAGAAACTAAGGTAGACATGACTCGAGCCCTATCTACAATTCCTTCATGTGTGCTATTGATCAAGGATGTGTGATCCTATATTCATTACAAAATTTAGGAAATGGGAGCCAAATCCATCAAACACGAATATGAGAATATGCCCATTAATGGTGTTTTGAGAGACAAACATAAACATTTACAAGCGAAAGGGTTAACATATGTAGTGGATTTTCCCATGGATTTCCATCTTGATTGGATTCTATATGTGTTGAGTAGAGTGCATGATCAGTTTATCTGGCTGGAAAAACCACATAAGATCTCAAAAGAAATGATTCATAGAGTTACAAGATTTCAAGTGAAAGGATTAGAGTGCACATTAAAAATATTTGTGGCACATTTGGTTATTGAGTTAACCAAATCTAGACAAGATGGAAGAGTGATGACTATAGATGATATTCCCGATAGAGAAGTTTGTTTCATATCCATAGTGATAGGTTATCAGGTATATCAATCTAGAAGATTTAACAATGTGCTCGATGGTGCTATCCATGTTGGTTACCAGATTGTGAAAGATGATTTGGTATATGATTTGTGCGAGATGATCAAAAGTTAGTTTTTGGAAAACATGGAGAGGATTAAGAAAGATAAAAATTATCCATTCAAGTATGGTTCCCTATTGGTATGTATGTTTATCTATATCCATAATTTCTTCCCCAGTAGAGGAAATGTTGTTTTGTCAAAAGACAAACTTGTTGTTATGAAAATAAGTGAGTATATCAAGGAATTAGGTGAAAAATTCAACATAGTAATATGGGGTTACTTCAAAGGTTTTCAATCTAAGATGCATACACATGAAACAATTCCTTCTAGTGTTGTAGAGAAATGCAAAAATGATATATGTTTTCTAGTAGATAACGATTCTTGTCTTATACAAGCAGTTGAACCTAGAACCTATTCGATACTAGTGAGCCTAAATGTTGATGAATTACCATGAAAACCCTTGGATAGGAAAGGACAGAGGTTTGGAACTTATGAGGAAGCATCTACTAAAATAAATATACAATTGAAGAACCTGGTAATTGAAAGGAAAACTAGAAGAATGTTATTTACACTTGAGTGTAAATTGGGTGGTGATGAAGAAGGTACATATGAAACTGCTAAAACTACATCTAAATACCCATCTACAAGCATTCCAACCACATATGCAAAAGTGAAGGGAAAGAAGAGTAAACCAACATCAAAAGAAGTGCAAATTGAGATAGAACCAGAAAAGAAAACTTACAAAAGAAAGAGAAAATCCACAGAAAAGAAGGAAAGTGATCAGAAGTGTTGGTGTAATTAAATATTCCTAATTACACTTAATCCTGCTTGGATAATGCATTGAATAGTAGTTTTTCATTGATACACCTAGGAGTTTGCACCTCAATTAAGCACACGGTGTAGGAGAAATTCCACTTTAGGTGTGAGATCCACCTTTAGTGCTCTTATCACATTATCATGCTCATCCTATTGCACATACTTCAATGCATAATGGAGGATGATCCACATTTGGTGGACATGTGATTACACCTAGCATAGGTGATAGCTTATCAGCTCCTTATCATTCTCTCTTATCGCCTTTCCTATATAAGGAGGCCTATTATGTACATTGAATAATCATGTAAGGTGAATTCATTGGATCAATTCAATATCAATCATTGCATTCATATCATCTCTCTTGTGCTTTTCTTTAACCTCCAGATCCTTAGTTCAATCTTTACTATTTGTAAATTTTTACATGGTATCAGAGCCATTGGAGCATTTTGATTAGCCTATTTGGAGAGATCTTGATGCAAGCGTTGAAGTTCCAAATATCACATCTAAAGACCAATGTGTTGTGGAAGCATCTTGGGGTAGATCTGACCTCACCATTATGTCTGGGAGGTTGTTTTGGTTAAAATCGACTATAAACTCACCCATATTTGGTGAAAGTTCAAATCGATATTTTTTTTGCAAATCGAGCCGTACGACCCGATCTGCACCTTTGCGGTACAACTTTGAAAAATATATATCTTTTTTTTCAATTCTATTGATTTTTGGAATTATTTTTTTTCTACAAAAATTTGGTTGGTGGGGTTGGTACTGTATACACCCAAAAATGGTCACCTAGACTATTAGCCCCTTTTGCTGAATCATAAATTGCTTATTCTTGATCAAATCCTAGTTCTATCATTTATTCAATTATTTTCTATGGGCTAACCATCTTATCCTAAGTCTTTATTTATTAAAAGGAATATTTCCTCCCCTTTTAATAAATAAAAAGCCTCCACTTTTCCTCTTATCCTAAGTTGCACAAATAAAGCATTATTCTTATTTTATAAAAAGGGAAAAAACACTTTTTGTCTCATATGGACACAAAAGTCAACTCTTATTTTCTCATTGGAGGATATTTGTGCACATGGATTGCTCCTCTTTCAAGATCCACCATTGATTAAATCTTTTGCCTCTTAATCTCCATGGTCCATTCCTCCTCATTTCCTTTAAAAGGAGAGCTCTCTTCTTCATTCTAGATCCCCAACTTTTTATGCTAACTTTATGCTGCAGGATTTCTAGGTCACTTTGGAGCTTTTGAAGATTTGGAGCATTCTTAGCATCTACATCTCATTCTTGCATTCTACATCTCATTCTTGCATTCTTAGCTTAGCTTCATATTTATGCTTTCTTAGATTAACTTCATTTCTATGCTCTAGATTAGCTCACATAGATTAATTAGCTTGGGTTGTAACACTTGCATATTTCCTTTCATAGCTTAGCTTACATTTCCATTTCTAGCATAGCATTGCATTGCATTTTCATTCTTGATTCTTGAGGATATTGGCATTCTTGCCCTTGTTCTCATTGAATCTCCCATTGTATGGTTTACTAGCAAGGTTATAGGCTAAATAGCTCTAGCTGAGAGCATTCTTAAAAACCCTTGCACTCCATGCCTAGGGAGCTATGAATCGATTTGTGAGGGCTCATTCTTGAGTTTCCTTGCATGTAATGATCCATAGAAGTGTGACACATTTATAGCACACAGGTACAACCCCTGGCATAGAGAATATTCTCTAGCTTTCACAATAGATATTGATATTATCATCACTCATCCCATGTCACATCAGAGCCTACTGACCAAGAAAAGACCAAACATACATCACACAACCGGTCTTGATCCAGATTTAGACCTAACCCCTCAGCCCAGCTCAACTCATCACTTTATTTAATTAACAACGGAGCTACACATATAAACGACCCTCCCACTACCCACCATCGATATGGGACTAATTTTCCCATAGCAAAGACAAAAATTTTCAATTCGGCAACTCAGACTGATTCAAGATCTAGCTCACTGCGGTGACCTACCCGAGCTCCGCAAAGATGTTCAAGTTGGCCACACGAGCTCAAATCTTAGCACGACTCACCTGAGATCACGTCGAGCATAACAATGGGGAGTCGAGCCTGAGCTCTTTTCATATCTTTCTGCACACTTGCATTCATAAAGGGCTAAAAATTCATCAACATGATGAATGTGGGATTCTTAATCCCATCTCGAAGTGGTCACCACCTTATTGGTAGATCGCACCACCGCAGCAGCGGATCTCACCACCGCAGTTGCCATCTCAGCAGATCTAGCTGTAATACCCCAAAAATGGGCTATAAGTTCATTAACCTCCTACATCGACAAATCGAACAAAATTGACATCGAAGTCCTAACCTAAGGCACATCTAAACATCATCGAATCATAATTGATTATCTTAAATTCTGCATCGGAGAATATTCCTAGTAATATTCCTAATTATCATAATTATCTTTAATTTAATGATTATTTGGCAATAAATCACATTTATCCTAAAATTTGATTAATTGAATATTTTCATATTTTAGATTTAATATTTGCCACTTAATTGTTTAATTAAATTTAATTCTATCTATTATTAATTGTATTATTTAATTCTGACAATAAATCAAAATTCCTATCTTTAATTGATTAAATTCTTATTTAATTAATTAAAGCATGTTGTCATTATTTAATAATATAATTTTTAATAAAAGTTTGATAAAATAGTTAATTAACCCATAAATTAATTATTTTATTTCAAAAATCAATTAAGTTGAGCATAAATCACTTTATTATTAAATTAATTCATAATTAAAACATGCACAATCATAAAAGCAGACAACTGTCAATTATCAATTAAAGCTAAACTCTATTTTGAGTTAAAGCTTAGCTTTTGCATGTTTTTGTGACTTGATTATCTATTATTATCAGATAACTCAAAAATCAAGCTGAGTTATTTGAGTGATTTATGGCTTTTATCCATGCACCTCCAAAGCCCTGGATTTCTATAAATTAAGGCTTCAGATCTTCATAATTCATCCACATATTTTGCACAATCACGCTGGAGAATTGGAGGCTGAGGAATCAACTTGCGAATTCAAAGCTTTGTGAGATCAATTTCAATTGCATAGCTTTTATATCTTAGCATAGAATTTCATAGTTTTCATATCATTGTTAGAATCTTCATTATTAGATCATTTAGCATCCATAGCGTATCAGTTTATCATTCTTATTGCATAGAAAATATCAAAAATATAGATTAATTGCATTCAATTTCATATCCATCTTTTGCATTCAAATCCTTCATTTAGGTGTCGTCTAGGTCACTGATCTCGATAACAATCTGAGAACATCAATCTCGCACCTATTAGAAGGCAGTAAATCGCTTGGTTAGATTAGATTTCAATTTTGCATGATTTTGATTATCACTAACCTCTAATGTTTTACTGAAGTGTTGTGTCTACAGATCAGGTACAATTTTCACACACACATTTCTGGTGCCCACTGTGGGGCCCTGAAACGGGTTTCCAATTCAATTCTATCAATTTCTATCTTTTTCTTCTCGGGATCTGTGCAAAACTATGATTTTTAATTTTTGTCCGTACATATGTCGTATGAATTTTTGACAAATGTTGTATGGGAGCATACCCACTATCGTATGATACTGAACCCCCTGTCGTACGACAGTCTATCGGATCGAGGGTCATTTCATTGCATACCCACTATCATTTGGGAGCTCTACTATCATATGGTATCATACCCAGTGTCGTACAAGTTTCTGGACTGTTGTTTGGGAGCATACCCACTATCGTATGAGTTTTGGTACCAGATTTCAATTGTCGTTTCATTTTTGCAGATAGTTTGTCAGATTTGATTTTTAGATTTTGACTGACAGTTAACCCTAACAATTGAAATTTATTGTTTCTGATTGATTTCTGCTGATTTTGATTGGGAAAAGCGCAAGAATTGCTAAAAATCAGGTAAAATCTACTAAGCACATTGCGAGGATCATGAGGTATTCTCCTTCTTCTGAAAACATTTCAATTTGGACTTAAAATAAATCTCTCACGTGTCAAACTTGTGTGCATCTTTTCATGCTTTTGATCTATTTCTACACACTTGCATAATTTGATACTAGGTTGTGATCCCTTAAGGATTCATTAAGTAGTCTTAGAATACTTGTGATTGATCTTGATTGCTATCTTGGGTTATTGGACTCGCTAATCCGCCGGCCCCTCATTTCCGCCCCATGGTTGCAATCTCAGTGCCATAAAGGGGAGGGGTCAACAGGACATAAGCGTTAAATGTTCCACTTGGCAACCCTTTTGTGCTTTTAGGAACTCACTTATTTTCTAAGTTGGGGACTCATTTTTAGCTTGTGTGAGGTGTTAAGTGTTCCACCTTATGGACTCATCTCATATTCTCTTTAAGCGTTAAGTGTTCCTCTTTCTACTTTTTTGGGTACTTTTGGTAGATTTGCTTTCGAGAATATATCTGTGCTCACATAGTAATTAGGCCCTATGAACACTATTCATGATTCTTCAGAGATTGGATTCCCAACAAAATCCTTTTTGGTGATAGAATCCTTGTAGGTAGGGAGGATACTTAGTGCATTTCATATTCAACTTGGTTAGTGAGTCTTCTCTTATTGATCGACACATTCTCTCTCCGGAGAGGTTGATAGATCACGTGGGGTTGATATCATGAGCTTTGGTGAATCAAAATTGGTTAGTGCATCTTCTCTTATTGATTGATACATTCTCTCCCTGGAGAGGTTGATAGATCACATGGAGTTGATATTATAGACCTTGGTGGAACAAAACTTTGTCTTAGCGTGTCGGATTAATCTGCTTTCTTTGTTTGGGTTAAAAGTGAAGAGGTGTCAAAACTTTGAATCTGGAGCCAAGTCCCCTTGTGGTATAAATCTGTGAGTCACCTTTAGAGAGGGTTAACTGTAGCAGACAATCCCTTCACAGGGCAAACTGCGTTGACAAAACCTCAAGCGGTCATAGCCATTTTCACCGTGGTAGTGACAGCCGCTATATAAATGTCCTTGTGGAAGAAATCTCCACGGGTATGGTTCATTGTTGAGTTGTCAGATCTCCCTAGCAGCTCTTAAAGATTAAGTTCTCAGACTGTGTCAAAACCCTGGTGCGTCAGGATTGGAGTTCACCCCTTTGAATCATAAAAGTTGCAGAGTCAAACCATTACTAAAAACCCTAGAGAGGCCAATTTTTTTTCATTCTCAGGTATATGTGTGTTATTGAAAAACTTTTCAGAACATACACAATTAGTACTCTCAGGGATTAGCACAATTTGGTCACTTGATTGTTCATGCGCAAGGTTGCTTTTGCCCTTGTTCATTATTTTCAGACGTGCTTGGAATCACTTGCTTGCTGTTCTGTGTGTTTGTTTATCTACTTGGCTATTAAAAATGATCAAATCTGGTATAACCTTCAAAATTTGGATAGTACAATTTGCAAACAATCCAAAACTGAAAACCTTAAATTTTGCAAAAATTGACGTAAAATTCTTTCTGGAGTCAAAAGTCATTTCAGGAAGTCAAAAGTCGTACGACTTTTTGTCAAATGTCATTTCAGTATTGCCCATCTGTCGTATGATTGAGAACCCAGTGTCGTATGAGTTTTCATGCCAGCAAATCCAAGGAAGTCAAAATCCTGTTAGCAACTGTCGTATGATATTTACAACTGTCATTTCATTGCTACCCAACTGTCGTACGAGTTTAGCAATTGTCGTTTCATAAACTACCCAGTGTCGTACGAGTCTGCAGAGTGTCATTTGGAAAAATTTGAGAGAGTTGTCAGAAATTGTCAAATTGCAAGATATCCAATGTTTCCAGCCTAGTTCCAGAATCTGTCAAAAATATCATTGTGTCAGGAACAGAGCAGTAGCTATTGAGCATTCTACCATTTTCTGAGTTTGATCTTTTGAATCTGATCTAGTCTTCTGTTTGATCAATTTGAGTCCTTTTTATCTCGTGTCAAAACCTTGTCATAACTATCAATCTTCAATCAATCTTCAAAAATAGACTAAGTGTTGAGAACTCATGTCCGCTATCTTTTGGGCGATCTATCCCATACATCCAGGGCATAGTTTCCTTCACCCACATCTCATCAGATCTTCAAAACTATCATAATCTTGACAAGGTTGCATCATCTAATTTTCTCGAATCAAATTGTTCTTCAGTTTTCCTCATCCTTTTCTTCTATTTCATTCAAAGTTAATGGTGGAGACCAGAGCTTCTTCACACAAGAAATCAGAAGAAACATCTCAGAACTTACTTTTGACCAATACCCCGGGTCCAACTCTTGAACAACTCATCAAGTCAGGTATCTACGAAGATGATGGTCTCGGTAACTTTCAATTGAAAACTGGTTACATACCTCCTTTATCAACTCACAGAGGTAATCAGCAAACTCCTCCTCAATATGTTCCAGGGAGCCCCAAAACTCCTATCATGTCTCAAGCAGGGACAAACCATGGTTCTCTAGGAGAAGGATCCCAGGGACACCATTCTCAACATAATGCTGACCAACAACCTACGCCCTCTGAAATCCATCGGTGTCAGAATGACGATGAATTCAAAAGAATGATGAGGCATTTCTTGAAAATGGATAGAGAGGCATACTTTTTGCAATTAGCCCAGGAAGGAGCTAAACTTCCTCCTCACTTCAATGTCGAAGATATCATCACACATGAGGAAGAAACTCTGATGATGGCCATAATGAACCAGCTGCACACTATGTAGGTCAAAATGAATAAAATTGAGAAAGAGAAGGAACCCAAGGAATTCTCCATGGAGGCCCTTTGTCCTTTCCCTTTTGACAAAGACTTGTATATGCCTCTTTTCCCAAAAAGAGTGGAGATGCCAAAGTACGACAAATATGACAGACACTCTGATCCTCAAGATCATGTCAAAGAGTTCTGTACGCAATCCATGGAATTCATGCATGAACTGACTTATCTAATGCATCTTTTTCCTAGATCCTTGGGAGGAGCATCCATTCAGTGGTTTTCAAGATTACCTTCTATGATCAAAACTTTTGAGGAATTGATTAAATTGTTTTATCAACAATATTCCTACAATATTCAACATCTGGTCACCATGATCGATATCTGTAACCTCAAACAATATCCAGGGGAATCATTCCTAACTTTCCTCAAGAGGTGGAGAAAGAAGTTCTCTCTATATGCTAGACAAATTCCTGAAATGGAGAAACTTGAAATCTTTATCAATAACCTTGTTCCAGAGCTCAATTATCCATTACAAATGCAAGATCATGTATCTTTTGATAAAATGGTGGATAATGCAATCAAGATTGAGAAAGTACTTGTCAAGAAAGGAGAAATCACACTTCAAAAGGACAAGTCTGAATCTGGATCTAGCTCAAAAGATAAAAATAAGAGCTGGAATAGAAACAAAGGTATCATCTCTGATGGTGTTGTTGACACTATCCGCACCCCATCAAAGGCACCGGCCTACAATCTCACCCTTGCCACCAAAGCCATTGAAGCTTCAGAGCAAAAATCTGCTGAACCATCTCCAAAGAAGCCATTCAAACAATGGGATAATAAATGAAAGTTTACTCCCCTGGGAGAATCTTTGGAATCTTCCCTGAGAACCTTGATAGCTGATAACATGATCTCTTTACCACCAATCCGAAACCTTGATCCGGATCCAAAACCATATTGGTGGAAAGATAATGAATTCTATGCTTTCCATCAGACTAAAGGCCACAAAACTAATGGATGCTTCCACTTGAAGCATACCATTCAAGACTTGATAGATCAAGAGGACATCATGATCGATAATCCTACCAGCAATAATGATCACACAGCATTTACAGAACCATTTCCACAACATCACAAGGGAGTTTCCACTTCTCAGCCTAACATGGGGGCAAAAGTCAACTATACCTACCTTGGAAACAATGATGTCATCAATATGGTTGAACCATGTCTCTCTAAGAGCTGCAATGTCATCATGATTATACGAAGAGACATAAATCATTCTTCAGCTAATGCGGTTACTAGATCACAAGCTCAGGCTCATCTGAAAGGACAAACACCAAGTTCATCTAATGTCCCTAAGATACCTTTCAATCTCACATCTACTTCTAAATAGAAGGTTGCCTTGAAATCTTCCAATCCAAAGGATACAAGACCTACATCTTACAACATCATCCAACAACTCCAGCATACCAATGCCAAAATCTCTATGTTTGAGTTACTTCGAATATCTCCAGCTCATAGAGATATCCTAGACAAAGCTTTTCTCGGCTCTAATGTTCCTGATGATCTAGATCTAGACAGGTTCCAGACTATGGTTGGTCATCTAACATCTCCACAATATATCTCCTTTTCAGAGGAAGATGACAACTCCCTAAGTCACCCACATAATCAGCCCTTGCACATAGAAGTCTTGATCCAGAACCGTCGAGTCAAACGTGTGTTGATAGATGGGGGTGCAGGCCTCAACATTTGTTCTTACAACTTAATCACACAGTTGGGATTCTCAGAGATGGCTATTGGTCCTCGAAAGAAGATCACCATAAAAGCCTATGATGAACAAGAAAGAGCTTCTAAAGGCACCATTGTCTTACCTATCCGAGTGGGTCTGGTCATCAAAGATACCACATGTCAGGTGCTTGATCTACCATTGGCTTACAATATCCTTCTAGGGAGACCCTGGATACATGAAATGCAAGCTATTCCTTCTACGTACCATCAATGCTTGAAATTTCCCTATGAAGGAGTGGAGGTTACTATCCCAGTAGATCTGAGTACAACTTGCAATACATTGAAGGAAAGTGTCGATAAGCTTGTTCCCAATAACAGAGAATCTTCCATCAAGCAGCTAAATGTTGCTTCCACATCTAAGATGGACGACATTGCTAAAGAGATCAATATCAAAGAAAATGGGATGGGAGAATACACTATAGAGCCAGTCTTGTCTCTGAAATCTCTCCCAATCTCACCTAAGTCGTATGGACAATCCTTGAAGTAGTCTAAATCAGAACCTAAGGAACCTATGGAAGCATACAAAAGAAATTTTGTGGCGGAGCAAGTATCCAAACAAGAATTTGAAGAGGATGAATTTGTGTTGGCATGGCTATGTAAAGAGGATTCTGAATCTAAAATTGTTCAACCTAGTGAATCTATAGCACCTACAATCCCTTCTAATTCATATGGTCCAGGAAACAAATTGATAGCCAAGATGGGATATTCCGGTCAAGGACCTCTAGGAATCAGAGGAAAGGGTCTTGTGACACCCATTACACATATTGGTAGAGCCAACAAAGATACTGGTGGCTTAGGGTTTAAGAAGAAACCCTATCATCTCAAAGGTGGTTGTTCTCATGTCATAGAACAAATTGCACCAGGAGAACCCCTTCTTAAGAAAGAAGAAACAAAACCCTCTGATGATGATTCAGATAGCTCTGAGCTTATCCCCTATGAAAAATTTCCTAAAGAGATCAAAGATCTTCTTGATGATAAAGATGATCCTATCAGAAGAATTAATGTAGTAGAACCACAAGAACCTACTGTAGCGCAAGAGATGGTTATTCTCAAAGGCAATCAAATTGATCAAGAAGAAGGGGATAGTTATTCTGACATTGATTCCCATGAATATGAATTCAAGTTAGAGACTGAGGGTAATCCTTCTTGGGGTATTCATCCTAATTTCACACATTTTCTAAGATTTCCTAGAGATCCTGAATCAGAAGCTGAGTCAAATGACTATGAATGGGGTGCCATTCCAGAAGAAGATGAGCTTATAATAGAGAAATATATTGATGTTATTCACCAATATGTATCTCAACCCAGCGTAGGTCTAGAGCGAAATAATGAACTTAACGTGTCTGATCCACCTATGGCTGAAGAGGACTCCCATGATGATGTTGAGCCTATTCACAAATTGAACATTTTGAGCTGTAATATCACCTTTGAACTTGAGCATCGGGTTAGGACCAATGATGACATATCCATGACTGTGAACACCATATCCCAAGCCTTTCCTGCTTTGACTATCCAACACCCTGATCTTATCGACCAAACTTCCACAAACCCAAACCATGGTATTTATACCTTCTCGAATGACTATGCCCTTGCCTGCTACCTCAATGTAGTTGAGCCTATGAGTACTTCCATCAGTGAACCGAGTGTCAGCATGACCGAGTCGGACATCAAATATCTTAGTCAGAAAAACAAGAGTAAAAAGAAAAAGAAAAAGAGTTCTGAGGGTGAAAACCACTTTGTGGCAGTCTCAGAACCAACAAAAGTAAAAAGAAAAGACGTATCTGAAGGTGAAAACCTCTCTGAGGTGCCTAAGGATGAGATATTTGATGTCCTTCCGAGTCATTTACAGGATAGATCTCCAGTTCTGATTGAGCCAACTCAATCCATCAATTTGGGTACAACAGAGGAACCATAATTGGTACATGTAGCACAATCTTTATCAGAAGAAGAGAAATAGAAATTCACTACATTCTTATCAGACAAAAAGATCAACTTTGCATGGAAATATTCAGATATGCCAGGATTGGATCCCAATCTCATTATGCACCATCTATCCATTGCTCCTGGAGTAAAACCAATCAAACAAAGATTGAGAAAGATGCATCCTCATGTTGCACTCTTAGTCAAAGCAGAACTAGAAAAACTCCTAAAAGCTAGATTCATCCGTGTCATAGACTATGCTGAGTGGATCTCTAACATTGTACCTATTTCAAAACCAGATGGTTCAATCAGAGTGTGCACAGACTTTAGAGATGTGAACAGAGCATGCCCTAAGGATGATTTTCCACTGCCTAACATTGATATGATAGTGGACATGACTGTGGGCTATGAAATGTATTCCTTAATGGATGACTTTTCTGGGTACAACCAAATCAAAATTGCTCCAGAAGATCAAGAGAAAATAGCTTTCACATGTGCATGGGGAAACTTCTATTGGAATGTTATGCCATTCGGACTCAAAAATGCTAGAGCTACATATCAAAGAGCAATGACATCTATTTTTCATGATATGATGCATAAAACAATGGAGGATTACGTGGATGATACCTTGGCAAAATCCATGATTAGAACTAAACATCTAACAGACCTGAGCATGATCCTAGACAGAATGGAAGAGTTTAGTCTCCGACTAAATCCTAAGAAGTGTGCTTTTGGTGTCACTTCTGGAAAGCTCTTAGGATACATAGTTTCAAAGAAAGGCATTGAAGTTGATCCGGCCAAAGTCAAGGCTATAATAGAGATGCAACCTCCCACAAATATCAGTCAAATGAGGATGTTGCAAGGCAGAGTACAGTCCATCAGAAGATTCATATCACAGTTAGCTGACATATCACAACCTTTTACAAAAACATTACATAAAGGTGTGACCTTTGCATGGAATGAAGAATGCGAGAACAACTTTAACCATATCAAGAAGTATCTATCAAATCCACCTATCTTGATGCCTCCTATTCATGGGAAGCCATTGATCTTGTATGTCTCCGCAATAGATACATCACTAGGGGCATTGCTAGCACAGCATGATGAGAACAAGAAAGAAAGAGCCATCTACTATATCAGCAAAACTTTAGTGGCCTATGAGAAGAACTACTCAATGATAGAGAAGGCATGTCTAGCTATGATCTTTGCATCATAGAAACTGAGACACTACATGTTAGCTCATACTACTCATTTGGTAGCTAAAATTGATCCACTGAAATATCTCCTAAGCAAAGCTGCCCTCACAGGTAGACTAGCTAAATGGGTCATGCTCTTAAGCGAATTTGACATTGAATATGTTGAAAGAAAAGCTATCAAAGGACAGGTCATTGCTGATCAATTAGCTAAAGTACCACTGTTTGATGATACACCCATGCAAATGGAATATCCCGATTCCTCTATCATGCACCTCTCTTCTAGAGCATGGCGGTTATTCTTTGATGGCTCCTACACACAGAATGGATCTGGAGGAGGCATATTGTTCATCACTCCTCAAGGATACTCGATACCCAAAGCATTTAGACTAAAGTTTCCTTGCACAAACAATATTGTTGAATATGAGGCACTTCTCAATGGTATGAAAATGGCAATACAGTGGAGAGTTACAGAGATGCACATCCATGGAGACTCACAACTGGTTATCCACCAAGTCAATGATGTGTACCAAACCAAAGATGAAAAGCTCATTCCTTACAAGAGAATGGTAGATGATTTAAAGAAATACTTCATCTCTATCACATTTGAGCAAATACCTAGAACAAAGAATAAGGCTTCCAATGCAATGGTGACATTATCTACTCTCTTACAGCAGCCTGAACATGAACTACGCTATGAGTTCCTGTTGGAAGCCCTATCCTATCCTGCATATGACTCCCCTGAAACCCGCATGATCTGCACTGTTGTAGGTTATGACTCATCTCGCTACAAAAATCTATTCTCCTATCTCCATGATCAAATCATCCCTGAGTCCTTTAACCATTTTTAGAAATGAAACCTTATCCGATTCGCATCCCGATATGTCATCATTGGTAATGATCTGTACAAACGAGGTCTAGATGGTACACTGCTTAGATGTTTAGAACGGGAAGAGTCTCAACGTGCATTAGAGGAAGTCCATGAGGGTATATGTGGGTCACACTCGAATGGTTTAACGTTAGCTCAAAAACTTATTAGGGCTGGGTACTATTGGCCTAAAATGGAGAAAGAGGCTATTAAATTTGCTAAAAACTGTCAATAGTGAAAAGTACATGGCAACTTGATTCATGCTCCAGGGAGAGATCTGATTCCCTTTACTACATAATGGCCTTTTCAACAATGGGCATTTGATCTCATAGGTGCTATCCATCCGCACTCTTCTAATGGACATACCCATATAATCACAGCTACAGATTATTTTACAAAATGGGTAGAAGCAGTTCCTCTAACACAAGCAACGGGGAAATAGATCTCTATGTTCATCCTGAACTACATCATTTGCAGATATGGGATCCCTCACTCTATAATCACAGATAATGGGGGACAATTCAAAAATAAGGATCTAGATGACTTATGTGCTAAATTCAAGATTACACAACATTGGTCTTCTATTTACTATCCTCAAGGGAATGGACAAGCTGAGGCTTCAAACAAAAATCTCTTGAAGATCTTGCACAGAACAATGAATAAAATAGGAAGAGACTGGCATCTCATGATCAATCCAGCTCTCTGGGCATATAGAACTAGTATCAAAATGCCTACAGGGGCTACACCTTTTGCTTTAGTTTATGGGTCCGAAGCGGTACTACCTATTGAGGTTGAAATCCCATCACTCAGAATCTGAATGCATGGGCTTGTCACTGATGACGACTACAGAGTGTCTAGGTTACAAGAATTGAAATTACTAGATGAGTGCAGGCAAGCAGCGTATGATCATCTCAGAGTGTATCAAAAAAGAATGTCTAGAGGCTACAACAAGAAAGTCTGACACAGAGAATTTCAGGTTGGTGATCTAGTCTTGAGAGAAAATCCTAAAAATCAATCCCATCGAGAACGCAAGGGGAAGTTTGAACCCAACTAGCTGGGTCCCTTTGTAATCACTACTACTTTTGGCTCTAGTGCCTATCAACTCTCAACGACTGAAGGAGAACAGCTCTGAGAACCAATCAACGTTCTCCATCTGAAGAAATTCTATGCATAAGGCATTCAGTGCTTGGTAAATGTCCTGAAAAAATTTTAAAAATAAGAAAAAGTCCTAAAAAAATGAACATCTTGGTGAAAACCTAGCAATAGGTGCCTTGATGATTCGCAAAAAAATAAAAAAATATCAAAAATTAAAAAAATGAAAAAATACAAAAAAAAAAATGAGAAAAAGAAAAAGTGCCTTGGTGAAAACCTGGAAACAGGCGCCTTGGTAGCAAAAATAGAATCTCTGCCAAGATGGTGAAAACCCGAAAAACAGGTGCCACTTATTCAAAATGCTCCATCTATCAACACAATCTTGGTCTTTCCCAACTTTTAGTCTTGCTTTAGTTTGTACATATCTCCCGGTTTGTTTCTGCATTTCTAGTTTTCAATAAGTCAGTCTGTACACCAATCAGCTCAAGCGTCTGTATCCTATCAATGTTTAACACTTGGGGGCAATCAATGTCATATCCTATGGTCTCTAATGTATCTTAGATGTATCCTATCCGGTCAGAGTCCTTTGAAGCTTCAAGTTGAGTCAGTCAGTCTGCCTTGTCTCTAGAAAAGATTTTGCATCTACAACAATGCAATCAAACATCAAAACTCAACTGAAAACAATCTATACTTTTTACATGCTTTTATCTCCTTGTATGCTTACTGATTCGCATTGAGATTTTTTGCATATTGTGTCCCTTCGAGCTCTTCGATGATGTCCTTTATAGGATTTAGAGAGTGATGACTGAGGGCATAATCTTTTCTTTGTTTTCTGCTTGTATGTGAAAATCTAACAACTTTGGAAATTTCAGATTGAAATGGTGTCCGACTGTAAGAGCCTCTATCTCGAATTGGATGGCCATGCGTACCTCAACCATTGATACCCAAAAAATTCAAGGAAGTTTGATCTAACTATTGTCTTTTTGAAGTGAATTCTTTCTCCTACTGTGAAACGCGATCTTGCCTAAGGATGTGAACGATAAAGGGTCACTACAGGTAATTCACATTGGATTTAGAATGATCTCTTGACTGTTTGATGTGTTTGCAATGCAAGGCATACGCAGGTCATCACGACGTGTATGTTTTGATGCTTGTACAAATTGCTATATCAAAATGGACATGATATTCAGGTCATCCTAGCATTTGTGCCTTGACGCTTATATCTAATCCGACATTCTGAAAATAAAGTCAATATTCATATATCCATGGTTGTTGTCCAGTGGGTGTTGTATTGATTCTTGTGCATACAAATTGATATTCATATGTCTATGGTTTCATAGCTAGTGGGCATTGTATTGATTTATCCAGTTACCTAAAAGTTGAATGATGATAACAAATCGACATATGATCAGTGACTAGGTCCTAGGTCTTAGGTTGCATTTCATCTTGCATGTCTCTTTACATTTTGCATGTTTGCATGATCTCATAATGAATAAAAAAACTTCAAAGCTTAAATGATTCTTCAATCACACCTTCAAATCTAACAAGAGCTGAACCTAACTCGAAGGTCTCTTCAGAGAATCGCAAGCAATGATCCTCCTGGGTTAACCATCCTTTTGACATAAGACTGAGTACTTGTCTTCATCAACCTGCAAAACATATCATGTATATCATTGCATTTACATATCATATCATAAACATTTATTGCATTACATTTATATCCATTGCATAAACATACATATTTCCATAATCATTACCTCTGCATAACATTCATACATATGAAAGAAATCATTGCATTGCATTGATCCATACATACATTCTACACTACTCATAGCATTAACATCACATGATATCATCATACATAACAAAAATGACAAAGTACACGTGATGTCACAACCAAATATATCGATCTCATCTATATATCAAAAATCTCAAATACTCAGGGGTGCACTACTAGCACAAGGTACAAACGAATGAGCTCCGTAGAGCTATCAGACACAATAATGTATCGGTGAGAAAGTAACAGATGAGAAGAGAAATCAACTGTCAGCATGCTCCTCTGCATTTGGTGGAGGAGGAGGTGGTGCATTTGGTATCGCCTCCGCTCTCGGTGCCCTAGCTCCCTCTGATGCTGCCATGTACTGAGAATAGGTGGGCACTCTCTGTGCAGCAGGGACTACTACATAGTAAGCAGATACATAATATGAGGCCCTCGCAGTCTGATGAATCACCTCTACCTATAATCTCTACATCTCTGCGCGCTGCTCTATACGCTGCCTATCTGCCTCTCGATGCCTCTCCTCTAATCTAGCATTCTCTATATTCAAGTCCCGGACCTGGACTGTAAGCCATTTGATAATCTCAGCCGAAGTAAGAGGAACTGTAGGCTCTACATCAGCTGCTGGCATATCTGTGTCCTATGCTGGCTGATCTGTATGTGAAGGAATGCTAACCCTATGTGCCTTACGACATCTAACCTCAACACCCAAATCAAATGTGTCATCCACATCTGTACCACCTGCAAACTGCTCAGCTCCTAGAACATCATCTGTAGATCCTACTCCGCCCAGTGTACCACTCTCACCTCTGCTCCGTCTCTGTGTCCCGAAAGATGTACCCGCTGTTGATGTAGAAGGATGTGGAGGCCTCGCATGTCCTGGTGCTCTCTGTGAAGGAGCCATGGCTCTCTATCTCAGAGGAGTAGGGTGTACCACCTGTGGTCTCGATTCTGCTCTCATAGGAGCCCCTGTAACATCCATAGCCTCCTCCATGGAGGGTATTATGTGTGTGAAAATTGTACCTGATCTATAGACACAACACTCAGTAAAATATTAGAGGTTAGTGATAATCAAAATCGTGCAAAATTGAAATCTAATCTAACCAAGTGATTTACTGCCTTCTAATAGGTGCGAGATTGATGTTCTCAGATTGTAATCGAGATCAGTGACCTAGACGACACCTAAATGAAGGATTTGAATGCAAAAGATGGATATGAAATTGAATGCAATTAATCTATATTTTTGATATTTTCTATGCAATAAGAATGATAAACTGATATGCTATGGATGCTAAATGATCTAACAATGAAGATTCTAACAATGATATGAAAACTATGGAATTCTATGCTAAGATATAAAAACTATGCAATTGAAATTGATCTCACAAAGCTTTGAATTCGCAAGTTGATTCCTCAGCCTCCAATTCTCCAGCGTGATTGTGCAAAATATGTGGATGAATTATGAAGAGCTGAGGCCTTGATTTATAGAAATCCAGGGCTTTGGAGGTGCATGGATAAAAGCCATAAATCACTCAAATAACTCAGCTTGATTTTTGAGTTATTTGATAATAACAGATAATCAAGTCACAAAAACATGCAAAAGCTAAGCTTTAACTCAAAATAGAGTTTAGCTTTAATTGATAATTGACAGTTGTCTGCTTTTATGATTGTGCATGTTTTATTTATGAATTAATTTAATAATAAAGTGATTTATGCTCAACTTAACTGCTTTTAAAAATAAAACAATTGATTTATGGGTTAATCAATTATTTAGTCAAACTTTTATTAAAAACTATATTATTAAATAATGACAACTTGCTTTAATTAATTAAATAAGAATTTAATCAATTATTCATATGATATTAGATTTATTGTCAAAATTAAATAATACAATTAATAATAGATATAATTAAATTTAATTACACAATTAAGTGGCAAATATTAAATCTAATTAATTAAATATGAAAATATTCAATTAATCAAACTTTAAGATAAATGTGATTTATTGCCAAATAATTATAAAATTAAAGATAATTATGATAATTAGGAATATTACTAGGAATATTCCCTGATGCAGAATTTAAGATAATCAATTATGATTCGATGATGTTTAGATGTGCCTTAGGTTAGGACTTCGATGTTGATTTTGTTCAATTTGTTGATGTAGGAGGTTAATGAACTTATAGCCCATTTTTGGAGTATTACATTTTGCCCCTCTTTGAATTACTGTGCGAAGCGCAGTGGTTCAAAGATAGTCTGTGTTTGATAAAGATATGAAATTGATTCAAAAGATAAACCTATCTCAAGATAGAAACCGATTGAAAGATATTGAGATAGGAGGTCTTGAATGACCAAAGATAATGTTTACTATAGCAGCAATGAACCGATGATTGTGAAAAAGTGTCAAAATACCTGATTCTGAACCTTAGGATTGATAAGAAGTGAGTGACCTGTTCTAGACTCGATTGTCTTAGCAGAACTAGCAGGTATCACATCCAAACCCTTCAGTTGCCGAAGAACCAAGGAAAGAACACTATGATCCGATGGTTGCAAAAACTGATATAGTTTACAAGATTAGGAAAATACCAGATTGATATGGATCTTGATGAATCTGATATGCCCCAAGTGATGATAGGTTTGCCCCGAGCGATGAGGACTTTTGATGACTCAGTGACTAGACGTGATTGTTGTCTTGATCACTGATGAAAGATATTGATAGATTTGATCGATAGAATTTGATTTACAGACTTTGAATGATGTGCAATACCATGCCCCCTTCGGGATGAAAATTGAAATCTGACAAGAAAAAGTCAGCGTTGATAGTTCAGAAGCATGCTAACTGATTTGAAAAGTGGTTATACACGTCCGAGAACGCATTTTGCATCGTTTGGAGGTCCTGAAGACCAAGTTTGGCTAGCTTAAACCATGAGTTGACCAAGGTTGACCAAGTTGAAATTTCAATAGTTTGATGTAAGTTAATCAGTTAAGTTAAATACTGGATTTCTGTGAAGATTGAAGGTCGATTATGCAAGCAGTAGACCGTCCTAGTTCCAAAAATTTTAAATCACGATTTTGACATAATAAATGATCTCAGATTTTAATTTTGATCCTGAAAATGGATTCAGAATGTCGAAGTTAGCCAGGGGTGCAATTTTCATGGAAAATGGAGCACTTTTAAAAATTAGGTCGAAAGCTATATAAAGGTCGGAAGGGTCATTTTCAACTCATTTCAACCCTTTGACTTTAGAGATTCTGTGGAGCCCTCTGAACAAGAAAAATGGTAGACCAACGAGAACTGAAGGTACCTGTGAGTTCACACCATTTTGAGCACAGCCCGAGACATGACAGACCTCGATAGTATGGACATCCGGTAGGTGGACCTCTGTTCCCCCCTGAAAATGCATGTTTTTGATGATTTATAGCATTTTTAAATTTTTCCATACGCATTTTTAGCTTTAGAATTTCGTATGTGTAGAAACTCATACGAGTCTCAGTCCAAACTTGTACGACATTTCATTTGAATTTAGTTTGTCATTTCAACCACGCCCAAGTGTCGTATGATAGGGACCCTTGTGTCGTACGACATTTCATTGTGGAATGTCGTACGACATTTGATGCTAGTCTGGAATGTCGTTTGAAAAATAGTGTTAAAAACTCATTTTTAGGTCAAAAATCTAACTTTTTAAATCCTTTTGCCTGATTGTGGACACTTTGCCCCACCTTCTGAAACTTCAAAACTGTGTCATTCTAATACTTTTGGCCTGATTTTGAACTGAATTTCTGATAAAACACCCTGTTTCTTTATGATTTAGGTCACATATCCTGATGTACATGTTCGCCATTCTTATCCGGCCACCAAGAGATTGTGTATCACCTTGCCAGACCCTATGAGGGTTCATCTTGCTACATGTGGTTTTGAGCACTTGATACATTTACCCGATATTAGGGTAAATCATGGCCTACTGACTGCGCTGATAGAGCGATACCATTTTGAGACACAGACCTTTCACCTGCCTACCGGAGAGATCACTGTTACACCAGAGGATGTGTATAGGATCCTTCGTATTCCATTTCATAGTCCTCGTCAGCCTGAGTATGTGAGTGGAGGATCCACTGGTCTGCATGCTTTCAGACGACTGTTCGGTGATGATACCCAGCTGACTAGGTCTATATCCTAGGAGACACTCGTGCAGAGATATGGGCAGCCACATCGTCTAGAGTGTATCATTGCGGGGATGATTGGAGAGTTGATTATGCCTGGGTGCCAGAAATGTGTGTGTGAAAATTGTACCTGATCTGTAGACACAACACTCAGTAAAACATTAGAGGTTAGTGATAATCAAAATCGTGCAAAATTGAAATCTAATCTAACCAAGCGATTTACTACCTTCTAATAGGTGCGAGATTGATGTTCTCAGATTGTAACTGAGATTAGTGACCTAGACGACACCTAAATGAAGGATTTGAATGCAAAAGATGGATATGAAATTGAATGCAATTAATCTATATTTTTGATATTTTCTATGCAATAAGAATGATAAACTGATATGCTATGGATGCTAAATGATCTAACAATGAAGATTCTAACAATGATATGAAAACTATGGAATTTTTTGCTAAGATATAAAAACTATGCAATTGAAATTGATCTCACAAAGCTTTGAATTCGCAAGTTGATTCCTCAGCCTCCAATTCTCCAGCGTGATTGTGCAAAATATGTGGATGAATTATGAAAAGATGAGGCCTTGATTTATAGAAATCTAGGGCTTTGGAGGTGCATGGATAAAAGCCATAAATCACTCAAATAACTCAGCTTGATTTTTGAGTTATCTGATAATAATAGATAATCAAGTCACAAAAATATGCAAAAGCTAAGCTTTAACTCAAAATAGAGTTTAGCTTTAATTGATAATTGACAGTTGTCTGCTTTTATGATTGTGCATGTTTTAATTATGAATTAATTTAATAATAAAGTGATTTATGCTCAACTTAACTGCTTTTAAAAATAAAACAATTGATTTATGGGTTAATCAATTATTTAGTCAAACTTTTATTAAAAACTATATTATTAAATAATGACAACTTGCTTTAATTAATTAAATAAGAATTTAATCAATTATTCATATGATATTAGATTTATTGTCAAAATTAAATAATACAATTAATAATAGATATAATTAAATTTAATTACACAATTAAGTGGCAAATATTAAATCTAATTAATTAAATATGAAAATATTCAATTAATCAAACTTTAGGATAAATGTGATTTATTGCCAAATAATTATAAAATAAAAGTTAATTATGATAATTAGGAATATTACTAAGAATATTCCCTGATGCAGAATTTAAGATAATCAATTATGATTCGATGATGTTTAGATGTGCCTTAGGTTAGGACTTCGATGTCGATTTTGTTCGATTTGTCGATGTAGGAGGTTAATGAACTTATAGCCCATTTTTGGGGTATTACAGGTATCAGCTCTGTCAGATCAAAAAATTGGTGAATTCGGTGATCAGCAAGCCATGCCACATATGCATCTGTAACCCCTGCATCCACCACCTCTGGGTGATACTCCCAGTCTCTCCCAATGATATGACGGTACTCATCAGCACATACAACATAACTGAGCCGTGGTGCCCATCCGAGCCCTATCTCATGCACAATGCGGGCATAAGCAGTATACTCCTGAGGGACATCTTGAATACGTCCATACTGACGCCAGACTCTAGTAATAAAAAATCTCTCCAAGACGGTGGAGGTCCTTCCTATCAGTACCCTGCTCTGGAAAAAGAATGAAAATTGTTCTCTCCCAGTAGGCCAGGCCTCTATCTGTAAATATGGCCTCCAGATCACAAAGTTCATATCATCTAAACATCGGCGGAAGTACTCGGTGTGTCCCATGTGAACCTGTGTGACATAGCCAGCATAAGCATAAATGACAGGGTCCTGTGGCTGCCTCTGTGTCTGAAAAACTGGCCTCAAAACTGGGATATGCTCCCAAGCCCATATCTGCAGTACCAATGCTCCTGAAGAAAATATCTTGCAATCCTGATACATGACCTCATGCATCTCAGAATACAAGTGAGCTAGCAAACACTGACCCCAAGCAAGCTCAGTAGGTGTAGCCATCAAGAGTGCTACCATAGGTGCCCATCCCATCAAGAAGCCATTCTGCTGACGGCCAGGCATAATCAACTCTCCAATCATCCCTGCAATGATACACTCTAGATGATGTGTCTGCCCATATCTTTGCATGAGTGTCTCCTAGGATATAGATCCAGTCAGCTGGGTATCATCACCGAACAGTCGTCTGAAAGCATGCAGACCAGTGGATCCTCCACTCACATACTCAAGCCGATGAGGACTATGAAATGGAATACGAAGGATCCTATACACATCCTCTGGTGTAACAGTGATCTCTCTGGTAGGTAGGTGAAAGGTCTATGTCTTAGAATGGTATCACTCTATCAGCGCAGTTAGTAGGCCATGATTTACCCTAATATCGGGTAAATGTATCAAGTGCTCAAAACTACATGTAGCACGATGAACCCTCATAGGGTCTAGCAAGGCGATACACAATCTTTGGGTGGCCGGATAAGAATGGCGAACATGTACATCAGGATATGTGACCTAAATCATAAAGAAACAGGGTGTTTTATCAGAAATTCAGTTCAAAATCAGGCCAAAAGTATCAGAATGACACAGTTTTGAAGTTTCAGAAGGTGGGGCAAAGTGTCTGCAATCAGGCAAAAGGATCAGAAAAGTTAGATTTTTGACCTAAAAATGAGTTTTTAACACTCTATTTTTCAAATGACATTCCAGACTGGCATCAAATGTTGTACGACATTCCACAATAGACCAAACGACAATCCATAGTCATACGACACTGCGCTCGGATTCATACGAGTTTAGAGGGATCCGATGAAATGTCGTACGACACAAGGGTCCCTCTCATACGACACTTGGGCGTGGTTGAAATGAAAAACTAAATTCAAATGAAATGTCATACGAGTCTAGACTGGGACTCGTACGAGTTTCTACACATACGAAATTCTAAAGCTAAAAACATGTATGGAAAATTTTTAAAATGCTATAAATCATCAAAAACATGCATTTTCAGGGGGGAACAGAGGTCCACCTACCGGATGTCCATACTGTCGAGGTCTGTCATGTCTCCGGCTGCGCTCAAAATGGTGTGAACTCATAGGTACCTTCAGTTCTCGCTAGTCTGCCATTTTTCTCGTTCAGAGGGCTCCACAGAATCTCTAAAGTCAAAGGGTTGAAATGAATTGAAAATGACCCTTCCAACCTTTATATAGCTTTCGACCTAATTTTTAAAAGTGCTCCGTTTTCCATGAAAATTGCACCCCTGGCTAATTTCGACATTCTGAATCCATTTTCAGGATCAAAATTGAAATCTGAGATCGTTTATTATGTCAAAATCATGATTTAAAATTTTAGGAACCAGGACAGTCTACTGCTTGCATAATCGACCTTCAATCTTCACAGAAATCCAGTATTCAACTTAACTGATTAGCTTACATCAAATTATCAAAATTTCAACTTGGTCAACCTTGGTCAACTCATGGTTTAACCTAGTCAAACTTGGTCTTCAGGACCTCCAAACGATGCAGAATGCATTCTCGGACGTGTATAACCACTTTTCAAATCAGTTAGCATGCTTCTGAACTATCAACGCTGACTTTTTCTTGTCAGACTTCAATTTTCATCCCGAAGGGGGCATGGTATTGCACATCATTCAAAGTCTATAAATCAAATTCTATCGATCAAATCTATCAATATCTTTCATCAGTGATGAAGAGAACAATCACGTCTAGTCGCTGATTCATCAAAAGTCCTCATCGCTCGGGGCAAATCTATCATCACTTGGGGCATATCAGATTCATCAAGATCCATATCAATCCGGTATTCTCCTAATCTTGTAAACTATATCAATTTTTGTAACCATCGGATCATAGTGTTCTTTCCTTGGTTCTTCGGCAACTGAAAGATTCAGATGTGATATTTGCTAGTTCTGCTAAGACAATCGAGTCTAGAATGGGTCACTCACTTCTTTGCAATCCTAAGGTTTGGAATCAGGCATTTTGACACTTTTTCGCAATCATAGGTTCATTGCTGCTACAGTGAACATTATCTTTGGTCATTCAGGACCTATTATCTTCATATCAAATTCAATATCAATCAACTTCTATCTCAATATCTTTCAATCGGTTTCTATCTTGAGATCGGTTTATCTTTTGAATCAGTTTCATATCTTTATCAAACACGGACTATCTTTGAACCACTGCACTTCGCACAATAATTCAAAGAGGGGCAAAATGTAATACCCCAAAAATGGGCTATAAGTTCATTAACCTCCTACATCGACAAATCGAACAAAATCGACATCGAAGTCCTAACCTAAGGCACATCTAAACATCATCGAATCATAATTGATTATCTTAAATTCTGCATCGGAGAATATTCCTAGTAATATTCCTAATTATCATAATTATTTTTAATTTAATGATTATTTGGCAATAAATCACATTTATCCTAAAATTTGATTAATTGAATATTTTCATATTTTAGATTTAATATTTGCCACTTAATTGTTTAATTAAATTTAATTCTATCTATTATTAATTGTATTATTTAATTTTGACAATAAATCAAAATTCCTATCTTTAATTGATTAAATTCTTATTTAATTAATTAAAGCATGTTGTCATTATTTAATAATATAATTTTTAATAAAAGTTTGATAAAATAGTTAATTAACCCATAAATTAATTATTTTATTTCAAAAATCAGTTAAGTTGAGCATAAATCACTTTATTATTAAATTAATTCATAATTAAAACATGCACAATCATAAAAGCAGACGACTGTCAATTATCAATTAAAGCTAAACTCTATTTTGAGTTAAAGCTTAGCTTTTGCATGTTTTTGTGACTTGATTATCTATTATTATCAGATAACTCAAAAATCAAGCTGAGTTATTTGAGTGATTTATGGCTTTTATCCATGCACCTCCAAAGCCCTGGATTTCTATAAATTAAGGCTTCAGCTCTTCATAATTCATCCACATATTTTGCACAATCACGCTGGAGAATTGGAGGCTGAGGAATCAACTTGTGAATTCAAAGCTTTGTGAGATCAATTTCAATTGCATAGCTTTTATATCTTAGCATAGAATTTCATAGTTTTCATATCATTGTTAGATCATTTAGCATCCATAGCATATCAGTTTATCATTCTTATTGCATAGAAAATATCAAAAATATAGATTAATTGCATTCAATTTCATATCCATCTTTTGCATTCAAATCCTTCATTTAGGTGTCGTCTAGGTCACTGATCTCAATTACAATATGAGAACATCAATCTCGCACCTATTACAAGGCAGTAAATCTCTTGGTTAGATTAGATTTCAATTTTGCACGATTTTGATTATCACTAACCTCTAATGTTTTACTGAAGTGTTGTGTCTACAGATCAAGTACAATTTTCACACACACACTAGCCACGTCAAGTCCAACAGGGCCACATTAGCCACCACGTGGCCCATAGAGAGACAACTACATGGCATCTAACCATGCCAATCCAGTGCAAGAGTCAACTACTCATTGCATGACATGTGGCAGTTGCCACATCATCACCTACCCAGTCACCATAGTGACATCATCTACCACATAAGAAGTATGGTGCTGATGTTAGTTGTATGACCACCTACATGATCAGTCCATGTCAGTGACATGTTAATAAGGGCCAATTTTTTTTGCCATGTTGTCAGTCCTTGAGCCTAAATTTGATGGCCATCCAATTGTCAAAATAGGCCAAATTGAGCTTTTTGGTGACGTTCACACAACCATCAAATTTAACACAGTGTTTTGGTGATGTCAACAAGGGTTTGATTTTCTCAACCTTCACCATTAGAGTTTTTGATTTTGTAGTCCAACTTCAAAGGGCCATATCTTGCTCAATTTTGCTCCTTTTTTTGAGCAATTTATTTATTTATTTTGGGTAGAATTTCTTGAAGATTTCATAATTTGGTGTCTATATTTATAAGAAATTGCAGATTTTATTGACTATTTCTGTCTGATCCTAATTTTTGCAACTTCTAGGGATTCATTTGGGCACATACGGTAACATTTTGAGGTGACTTTTTTTTTTGAAAGTGCATGATTTTTTGTCTACTTTCCAGATCTACAATCCGATTTCAGTGATTTGGGGTGGATATATCACTTTCATAAATAGGCCATTTTGGGGCTATATTTGCACTTGGTTAATCCTTGTATTTCAATTTTCTAATTTGTATTGGTTATTTGAAGGAGTTATCAGTAGTTATTAGTCATTATTTGGTTTTATTATGGATAGTTCAAAGATCAAAATCCTCACTCCATATAACTACCATGAATGGAAAGTATCTTTAAGTGATCATTTGTTGAGTATTGGATTGCTTAGAATGAATCTTGGGTAAAATCAAGAACCTCTTACAGGTGTCACTAGTACATTTGAGTCCTTTTTTTGACAGCTAGGCATCAAAATTGTGACAATATCCCGTCAATCAAAAGACACCACCCGTCGTTGCAATTTTGCAGTAAAATTTTTTTACAGCTAGGATAGGAGTCATAATTACGATGACTATGGCCATCGAAATATGCATCCGAAGAGAGCCTGCCAACATGGTGAACATGTCATCAGGTCTATTTGTTGCTTTCACCATTTCGATGGACATGGGACAAAGATGATGTACATGTGACAACTATCTGTCAGATATTTCTAACAAATAGCCGTCATTTGTAGTTTTTGCCATCGATTATTCTATGGTTTTCATCGTAATTGCGACAGTTCACACTATTTAAAAATATATATATATATATATATATATATATATATATATATATATATATATATATATATATATATATATATATATATATATATATATATATATATATATATATATATATATATATATATATATATATATATATATATATATATATATATTTGTCGTACGTGGAGTGAGAACTTAAATTATTGAGCTTCTCTTTGTTTCAAGAATAGTTTAACATTCTCTACTTAATAGGGCCAACCACGTGAAGGTGGAAGCTCATCTGGCCCCTCCTAGGATCCTCTTATGACCCTTTATGACACTTTAAGACCTCTAAGATGTATTCTTAGGGATCATAAAAGGTCATAAAGGGTCATAAGGGGTCCTGGGACACAACAACTAGGAAACATAAATGTAGGCATCATGGTCAGAATTATTTGGAGACACAACATAATTGAGTGGTATACCCTGATGATGCAACACAACCACTACTCCTATGGTTCTAAGTTGACACTGCAGGATCCAAAAACCACATATAAGGAATAAATTTAGAGAGAAGAGGAGGGCCGTAATGACCAAAATAATACAGGGTCCCTGTATTATTTTGGTCATTACGACCCTCCTCTGCTCTCTAAATTTATTCCTTATCTATGGTTTTTGGATCCCGTAGTGTCAACTTAGAACCGTAGGAGTAGTGGTTGTGTTGCATCATCTGGATATACCACTCAATTATGTTGTGTCTACAAAAAATTATGACCATGATATCTACATTTATGTTCTTTAGCTGTTGTGATATCTACATTTATATATTTCAGTTGTCATGTTTATGTGCGTGTTCTTTATGTGTTTGGATTATCTCCCTCACATCTAAAATAATATTTTCCCACTTTGAATCGAGAATACACGTGCAACTACGTAGAATATTCTATGGATAACAGGTGGAGCTGAGAAGACAAACCACGTTTACATTTTTTTAATAGGTCAAAATTACAATGTTCGCGATGGTCTATAACTTAAAATACACAATTGAATACCTCTATCAAAAATGCAAACCTGTTGCATCTTTCAGCTCCACCTAATATCCTATGCATATGAATTGAGATTTCATATTGAACTAGGCATCTCCTTCTGCATTTCTTGAAACCAAGAGATTGTCACAATTAACATCTAAAACCATTATTAAACTTTTGTTATAATTAAAAACTACACTATCACTTGCACCGAAAGAAGGTGCAAGGGATACGTGGATAGGTAATTGCTTTGAAAGGATAATGAAACCTTAACATAAAAAAAGGAAGTGTATTCAAGTGTCCTACATGAATGCTTAATTGTAGAAGGAAGTCTGGTATATTACAAAATTCATTGTGGATGATTTGAATGTAAATTATTGTTGTCCTGAAATAAACTGTAGTCTTGAAATGCACTGGAACAAATAAGGAAATGGTGTATGAGTATCAATGAATAGCATGTTTCATCCTTTTTTATTAGCTAGCGTGAAATTGTACAAGAGAAAAAGTTTAAATTATCAGGAAACAAATTTATAGCTTAAATGAGGGAAGATAAAAATCTAAATTGAAGCATATAAAAAGAGGGTGGGTAAGTAATGTAACATAACCAAACTTAGTTTGATATTAGTAAAAGTTGAGTTGCTTCTTTCTTTTTGTTTCCTCTTATTGATCAGCTATTGTGAAACTGTAGATCAAGAGAAAAAATGAAAACTGGTAGGAAGCATAGAGCTAACAGATTGAATTAAATATTGAGAAGACATAAATGAGGAGACTAACACATGTACAAATTGTAGAAGTGAGTTCAAATCTTTCACATAAAAAAAGGTTGCAAAAAGGAAATATTTATTTGGACAACCAATGATGTTTTGTTAAATGTGGTATATGGAGATTAGTAGCTAGCATTTAATGTATTTAAATGTCTTAGTGAGCCAATATGTTACAACTATATTAACATATACTATGTGTATGGATCATTATGGGTTTGTAACTTTGTATTCTTATTTGTTGAATGCAAAAACATGAATAAAGTGTGATTGTCTTGATCATACATATGTATACAAAAGAACAAAGCTTACAAGAGAAATATGATTATACAGAGCATGAAGCACATTAATTTGTCAAGGGTAGTAAAAGGAAACAAAAAAATCACAAGGAATTTGACGAGTCCATAGTGGTCCAATGCCCTTCAAGCTGACATTCGAAAGAGAAAGTGAGTGGATTAGATTGATGGTGGATTGTTTGTCAAAACGTGCAGCATATGCAACACTTTTATTTGTTTACTAACGTGCTAGAAACTTCAAAATGAAGGGAATGAAAATCCTTGTTTCCCATTTTGGGTGATTCCATCCAAAGATCACAAATTTTCTGATTCATTAAGGATTTGAAGACATTGTTCAAGTCTATATGTTGCTGCTACAGTGATTTTTTGAGATATATTCATCATTTGGAGAGTTTTTATGCATCAAAAAGTGTTGGATCTTAATTGTTTATAATATTTTCAATCAACCGTAGCCAAGCACTACCTTTGGAGGTGTAAAATTAGTCAATCCCAACCCTAAAAGTAGTTATACAACTATTGATTTACATCATTTCCATCCACCAACAATCATCCTCAACATTATATCAGTCATATAATGTGTGGTTCCACTTCCAGCATTCTAGAAGGTTACATCAGTCATATGAGGTGCTATCATAATTAACAAGAAATTGTATCAGACATTGATAGTACTGTACCTGGAGTTGAGAGCATTAATAAATTATTTGGAATGCTTATCCATAGTCATATTGCACAACATCCATTTTTGTTCACTTGTGAGTTAATTTGTGAAAGTGGTAATTCTGAAAATCCATTTTCTAACTTGCATATTAGCATTGTCATCATATTTCCCATCTTGCAATTAGATAAAATCAATATTGTTGCTGCTATTATATTGATTTCCAATCAGATCTGAGTGTGATTATAGCTATTTAAGGTTTTTTGTGAAGCTTCTAACTTGGTAGTTGCAATCAGCATTTGTATTACAAGTTTTGTTGTTGTTCAAGTAGTGTGTTTTAAAAAAACCAAAAAATAACAAAAATTATAGGAAGGGGATTATCACCGACCCTTTTAGGAAATGAATCAATCCACCTAAAATTTTGATGCAGGAGCATCTTGAGATGTAGGGGAAATCCTGCATCACCTAAATCATCCATCAATGTAAAGTAAATAAGCTTAAATCAAAACCTATATATTAGTTTGAATGGGATGCTAGACATATACGGATGTGAAGAATTCAGGAAAGAATTAATCCAAGAGGAAACTATAGGCACAACTATTTTCATCTCTTCTGGTCACTATGCCTTTTAGAAGTAAGAGGGCTACTACACATTATAGTCACAAGGTTTTGCCTAATGTCATGAGTGTCCCTTGAAACAAATATATACTGTTTCTGGAAAGAGTGGTAAGAAAGCCATGTACGCTTTCGCAAGTTTTAGCCTAACTTCAAGAATTTCACTTAAAACTCTTTAATTTAAGAGAAATTTCTCCAAAAAAATATGTATCATGCCTTGATATGCACATGAGAAAGTTCACATCTACATGGTCAATATGTGTCAAAGAAAGCCAACCTAGAATTCCCAAAATCTCAATTTACAACCAAATCTGAAAAGAACCCATTGAACATTCTAATACTAATTTATCCCAAAATATGAAATCCACTAAAATTTAGTGAAAACCCCTCCAACATTATAACAATGTATAAAAGGAAACTCAGTGTTTCTAGTAGCGATAAATATATTTTTTGAGAAGAGTAGAAGAAACAATAATAGAAACAATACGCTTGGAGGGAGAAAACCCTAGAGACTTACAATATACCTCTGTATGCAGCCCATTAACATTTCAAATGCAAGAATGAAAGAAAACATGTAACTAAGCTCAAACACATGTAAATACCTGCAAGAGGAGTAGTTGTATGTAGTTCAAAGGCCCACATAGGGATATTTATCATAGTCATAGAAACATGATTATTTTTAAATGGAATACACCGAGGAGTACCATAAAAAATATTGACCATTTACAATCATGAACAGTGAACAATCAAATAGCTCATTTTTTTATCAGCATGTGTAGTCTCTGTGTATATGAAAAATGAATGAAATATCAAGTTGAAATAAAATAGTGAAGAAAAATTCAAATTCAAGGCCTAATTTATCAAGAGCAACAAACATTAGGATGAAAGAAAAATCATTAAGACTATAGAAAATCATTAGGACTATAGAAAAATCATTAAGACTAGAAAATCAAGTTCTAGAAATGGACAGTTCGAATGCTTTGCCATTACAACAATTGAACATTCATCATTTGGTATATGAACAGGTGAAAAACATGCAAATTTGACCAAAAACCACTGGGAACGACCCAACAATAAATGGACTTGTGATGATTTTCACAATAGTACATGTGTTGTTGGGTCCGCTCCCAGTACTGCTTAGGCAAATCTACATATTCATCACCTATGCATATGAAGTGGCTCTAATGGCAAGAAATAAGAAAAATCATTACGACTATAGAAAAATCATTAAGAGTAGAAAATCAAGTTCTAGAAATGGGTGGTTCTGATGCTTTGCCATTACAACAATTGAGCATTCATCATTTGGTACTTGTTGGTGTATTCCATTTAAGTATGTCAGGCACAAAGTATTCCATTTAGATATGGTGTATTCCATTGAGCATTCATCTTATTAATTAGCATTCATTAACACGCATTCATTAGCATTCATAAGACTCATTAATTAGCATTCATTAACACATCATAACATTCATTAACACATAAGATTAAAGCATTGAGACATAAACATCAGTCATTATCAAATAAGTTGCATAAATGAGAATCATTTCTTTTTTGACTTTTTCTTTTTTTCTACTTCCCTATATTGTTGTAGAGGCATATTCATGTTGACATCATCATTTCTTCTCAGTCGTGCACATGATCTCCATGTCCTTTGCAAAGGTTGTTCCTCTACAATAACAAATAAAAAGCTTCAATTAAAAACATATTATCATAATTGGGGTTAATTTAAAAACATACTATCATTATTGTTACAAGCATTTCAGTACTTTTAAAAACATAAACATGACTCTCTTTACCTTGTCCAACCACATCATCTTGCCCGACGGCTTGAACCTCAACACACTCATCGAGAACAACCTCTACATCCCCTACAACTACAATACAAAATGTTTTATTAATCCCAACACATTATAATTAAATTTTTATTACTACGCCAAATTTAATTTAACATGTTTACTTATATTAAATATTCAATAATCAAAATTCAAATAGAAGATGTATACCTTGAGTACTACAATTCACATTCGAATCGACGCCTCCATCATGCTCGGATGGTGCAGTATCAGTATCAGCAGGCTACATTCCAATGTAAATAATTAGTGCATTTATCAACAATATATACATATAAATACAAGATAAATACTAAGAAATGTTCATCATTCAGTTTAATACATATAAATATATTCACTTTAAAGTTTTAAACAAATATATTATCATTGTTTCCTTAAAAAAAATATATTCACTTTATGTTGGAACTTAACATCAAATATAGTAATTGGTAAAGTATTCAACTTGAAATAAAAATCAATTGGCTTATTTACTTGATCAACAAATTAAACAGAAGAACCTTGGGCACTCATTGCTTAGAATCATTCAGCCACGACTATATAGCCTTGTTGTAGCCTATTTTCTTGTCCTCTTCTGTAATCGATTTTTTGAACTCCAAGGCCTACATTTTTGCTTGGTATCATGAATTTTTATTGTAGTGAATTTCATAAAAACTAAATTAATTTCAATTTATAAATATTTGCATACAATTTTTCATTTACTAATATTTACAACTCATGCAACAAGTTTTGAATATCCACCCGAGCCAAGCTTGTGTTGCCCATGCTTTTATTTTCTTTCTTCTGTTTCCTTTGATGTATCAAGCAACCTATGTGATGTTTGAAATATGTTAGATCACATAGGTACAAAGAGTAAATAGTACATAATTTCATTATTAATATTATCACGTACCTTCTTTCCTCGGGTGATAGTATTTGTCCACTATGTCTTGCCATTCTCTCAAGTGCATCCTTTTTAGGATTCTCCCACTCATTAATAGGAATATAGGGAGGTTGCTCGTAATAAGGGTTGCATTCTATTTGGGACCTTTAGTTGTCCCTAATATACTTCAAAACTTGGCACACTTTGTCAAGGAGTTTAAGTCTTTGAAAGACGCTGGGTCCAAAAAGTGTTTTCATAGAATCAATGAGTTTATTCTTTAACCCTTTATCTTGTGATTGCCACCTTTTAAGAAAAAAAAATTGTTAGATTCATAAATGAAGTGAAGATACCTTTTAATATACTTGAAGAAAGGGATGAAACAAAATATGATCTTGTAATGAAATCAAAATATAGTACCATGTGTGTATGGTCAGCCCGAAAATGCGTAAACATTCATCATTAAGTTTTTCATACAATAGATTATTCCCTGCAAGATAATAATGAGATTATTATAATTAGTTATTGCAAGGGACTACATAGGGGGTTAGTGTATTACATTATGAGTATTATATTGTATAGTAAAAGAAAGGATCAATCTTTAAAGTACCTGGAAGTTGGGCTACTCTCAAGGGAAGTCCATCTTCATTGCTCACGAGTAATTGATCACAATTCTATATTGTTCCCGTACATCTAACACAAGTACAACCAAGAATTTTGTCATCACCTCCTACATAAAATGAATACAATATTACAAAATGCCCCCTAAGAAAGAATATTTTAAGTGAAATAAACACATGATAAATGAGAGATAAAAAGAGGAATCTACTTACCAATAATAGGTGTTGCCATCGCATTTGTGGCCATGCTACGTGTTGCCAACATTGCAGGTGATAGTACCTTTGTGGATTTGATCCTCATAGTAGGCGGCGTAGTCAACATATTATCAATAACAGGTGCTGAAAAATAAGATTATTAGAGCATAAAAAATATGGACAACCATGGACAAGATGAAGGATAGAACATGCGATGTACTTGAACCACTTGAAGTATTTGCATCTGAGGCATCATCCTTTAATGTATTTAGCATCCTCTATAAAGAGAACACATATATGTTAGTTAATGATATAAATAAAATAGTATACTATAAAAATTATTATTGAACTTTTGTTATAATTAAAAATATATTAATAATTACTGTATAATTTTGAACAGGGTGAATCAACACATCCTCTCTCATCTTTATTTCAGGAGTGTGAGGTTGAATATCTTCCATTCAAGCTAACTCTTTTGATATTGCATGAAGGAACTTATGCAGTGCAAGCACAAGATCAACGTCTGATAAAAAATCAACATTGAATGGATCTTGCTCATCCTGTGGCTCCTCATGGACTACTTGTTCCTTTCCCTTTTTATGATTAGAACTCATTTTAATTTAATTATCACTTTATTTAAAAGAAATCCAAAATAGTAGATCAGAATAAAACATAATAAAAAATACGCATTAACATTTTTCTTGTATGTGCATTTGTACATCAACAATGAGTTTTACCTATTGGGAAGAAGAATTCCCATGAGAACTATCACCACCCTGTGTATCGTGTGGTTATCGATCCATACTATAGCCTTGTATTTAAAAAAAATCATTCAGACATGTTAAAACACGTGTTCTTATTCTAAGTTACGTTGAATAATAGACAATTATCAAAATGCGTACCACCTCATCCATGATAGTCATGGTTTTTTTTGTATCTATGCCATTCAAATTATAATAGATGAGCATCTCCTCGCCTCCACGTATTGATTTGATCACACATACAAATACACGATTTTCCTTGCGCACCTCAAATATGCAATTGGGTTTCTTCTTAGTTGATGCAAGTCGTGTACTATTTATAAAACCCACAATATTCCCTGATACTTTTGGCCTTCCATCAATGTATATAGCTACTTTTTTACTTTGTTCATTGACTTTTTGTTGTATATAATTTGTCACAAGTGCATACCTACACATACTTTTTTTTATATTTAACAATCTGCATCCAACTACTATAATCATAACAAGGTCTGACACACTCCATCAATTTGACAACTCTATTGTAAGAGACCTTTATGCCATCCATGGAAAATAGGCCCAAACCATGTAATGAAGATGGTGCTATGCGATATATCCTCTCTCTAACATAAAAATCAGTGTTTATTGAAGGAATTTCATCGGGGCCCCATTGTTTCTGTAGATGTTTGTACCTAAAGGGCACCTCAGAGTTGCCTTTGATCTCATCATCATAAGAATACAACCCCCCTTGAGAAAGAAAAAATTTCATGCATTTATTGAATTTCTTTCTAATCTTTTGACCTCGAGTCAATCTCCTTGATTTAGACATACTAAATGTCTCACTTTCTTCTTCCATTCCTACATTTTCCTCACTCGAGGAAGATAAATCTGACAAATACCTATTCGCTAGTACCTGCACTTCATGCAATGAGAGAGACAGGTGGAAATGAGAGATATTTTACAAATGGTAAAAGACATTAATTTCTATGGGGTGTATTGACTTGGACCTGACAATCCATGAGTCTGTGTGGGATACCTGACATAAGATAATAGTTATATAATCAGACAAACATAGTTCACTCCATAGTTTTTATTATATCTTGTGAAGGACATTACACATTATTAAAATTATCTATTTATCCTACAATATTTTGAATATCTCAACATTGCATATAACTAAACATCTCAGCACCGCATGAGACACCGCTATTGTGGCATTTCGTCAAACAGTTCTCATGCCTTGCCAATGTTTTTATTACATCTTGTGAAGGACTTTATACATAGTTAAAATTATCTATTTATACTTTCAAAATTAGCTCACTCCATTGCAGGGAACAAAGAGAATCCCCTCTGATTTAACATCATTAATGTGCAAGGAAATAGAATATTATCAGAAGCAAATCTCATAAGATAGTATTTAGATTAAATGCATTGATATGAAAAAATACCCCAGAAAATTATAAAGAAAGGTAATTTGCTTAATCATGTCACTAATTTGTGCATGTCTAAATACTAGTGTCTTTCAAGTGATTTGATTCTCATCATGCCCACTAGAAATGAGAACAGTCTTAACTAGTGAGGTTGTTTAAGCATATAGAGATTAAATACACTCTTTTAGAATGAAATTTCTCTTAACAAAAAATCAAAGATATAAGTAGGACATATAAAATAAGGTGAATAAGAGTAGTTAGATATTCACGCTAAAACAAAAAATGCCATTAATATGAAACCCTAAGAATATTAGTGGAAAAAGTGCATATTTCAACCCAAAACAATAGTTAGAACATGCCAAACATATGGCATAATTGTACATTTCATTCATGTCAATGATATTCTTCTTCATCCATCTCATCATCAAGATTTTCATCATCAATGACATCATCACCACCACTATCATCATCATTGTCATCATCATTAGCATCATCATCATCATCCTCCTCATCATCATCGTCATCAGTAGCATCATCATCATCTTCTTCTTCTTCATATTCTTCTTCGACTAGCTCTCAATCATGATCATCATCTACATCATCTTCCACTTCTTCCTCTTTCTCGATATCTTCTTCTTCCATGGCATTATACTTTATCATCCTTCCTCTTGGATCATGTCTAACAACAAATGACCAACCCAGTTTATGTGGAACCTCTGAGTAAAATACCTGCTCATATTAGCTTGGAAAAACATAGGGATCTTCTCGAACTGGCTCAAACAACCTTGTATTAATAATTGAAAATCCATTGTCATGTTTAATAATAGTTCTATCAGGATCATTTTTATTGAGTCGTAGTCTGTACCATTTCACAATGAAGAGAACTAATTTGAAAGAATTAAAGTCACAGTCAAGTATATCAACCAAAATACCATAGTATTGATTTTGCAACTCTCGAGGATGCAAGTCATTTCTAGATGAAATATTAGTCACATGGAACACTGCACTTATCCTAGAATCACAAGTTCTATTCGTGTCATCCAACTTTTTGATGCAAAATTTATAACGATTGCATAACATAGCCTTGTGGTGTTTCACCTACAATAATGTCAAACATGTATAAATTATTGCATCACAAGTTGAAAAACATACGGTTGATTAATTAACAAATTTATAAGTACCTGGTGATCTCTTAAACCATATGCTAAATCTATTTCCTTTTGTATAACATTGGGATGTCCATTACAATGAGCTTGTATAACCAATGAAGACACAGATTCTCATGTTAATCTATGACCATCATGTTGACATCGTTCAATCCATACCGTCATCCAATCTTGATTATTTGCAATAAATAAATGTATTGCATCCCACTCTTTAGCAACTGTACAAAAGTAAATAGATGACTTACAACAGATTTATTTTGAAGATTAAGAATTAATTAACCACAATAACATCTCATAATTTATTACCTTTCAATTTCTTAAATCTACTGTTGCCCACCAAGTACTCCCCTTCGAATTTCTTAATGCAGTCGAGATCCCAAATACAATTTATATGGGTTTTTGCTGCAAGATTAGAAAGATATTGAGTAACGTACACCATCATCTGGTATACCATATATCCCTCAACCATAGAACCCTCAGGACATGCTCTTTTTCATACCAAACCCTTCAAAAAGTGTCTCTCAACCATCCACATTGACCTAACATGTACAGGTCCACACAATTCAATCTCCTCAACTTGGTGTATGAGGTAGTGTTCTTGTGCATTGAAAAAAGTTGAAGGTAAACACTTTTGCATTTCACACAGTAGTCAAAAAATTATTTTCTTCCATTATTTTATATCTTCTTTATGGATTTCTTTAGATGAAAACCACCTACAAGGGATTCAAGACACATAAATATATAAATACGAGACTTTACAATATATTACTTTTTGATATTATTATTTGATATATTAAAAAAATATCACTGCTTACCTCATGTATTTTCCAAGATCATATATCACTTGTTTGATATTATTGTTGAAGTTCTCTGGGAGAGATAGGGGTAGCAAATATTGCAACAATTGTCAACTAATCATTTCATACAATGAAAATTGAATGCAGTTACACAAATATATTGTAAATACAAAAGACTGTGACTTACCTTGATGAAGGTATGCCAATCATGCATTTTCATCCCTAAACCAAAATCATTTTTCTTTGATATGAGATTGCTTATATTCGCAGCAAATCTTGTAGGAAATCAAATTTTTCGTATGAATTGTTTTATGGCATTACTTTGTTGCTTTGTTAATAACCAAAGAAGAGAAATTGCATTAATCCGGTCTCCATTTCTATTTGATTCAATGATATTTTTCATTGCATGATTGAAATCATGAATTTCACTACAAATTTTGCCAAATTTTTCTTTGTCACACCTTCCATCCAATATTTTCCACAGTGTCTTTGTTACATTCTTTCCAATATGCATAGTATCAAACAAATGCACAATTTGTAGCTGCTCATAGTAGGGCAGCCTACTAAATTCTCTAGGATAACATTTTAGTCCCTTTGGAAGCTGGTCGGTGATGCATTCACGACCTTCAAGATCATCAACTACATAATTAGACAACAAAACACAATCAAAATATATAATTTTCAAACATCAACCATTAGGTGGAATGATATTACCTCAAATTATATTATATTTCAACTACCATAAGTGAGGTGTCATTCTTTGGGGCTTTGATGTAGTCTCTTCTTTGCCATTGAAAATATGTCTTTCCACACTTAGATACTTATGATTTCTAGGGAGGAAGTGCCTATACTCATCAAACACCTGCTTTCTTAAACTTTTGGAATGACGAGATTTCATCTTTGGACCACACATTGGACATGCAAATTTTCCTTTTGTTTGAAGACCTACAAGGTAAAAATACAATTATATTAAATATGTATATTTTTAGAATTATAATTATTGCTTACAACTAGAATTCACCATAACATGACACATAAATGTGTCAACCCTAGAGCATCATGAATTGTCCACACAAGCATTGCATGGAATTGAAATTGTCTTTGTCCAATTGGTCTAGAGATGTCATACATAGTGAAACCATTCCATAACACCAACAACTCGTTGATAAGAGGCCAATATATACATTCATATCTTTCACTTGGTACTTACCTAGTTGAATTAACAACAACATTAGATAATTATTGTGACCATTTCAATCCAAGACTTATAATTACATGTAGATAACTATAATATAATAAAATACCCAGAACAATCATTTTCAACATAATGTGCTCCCTCTTTATTGACATCTATGGAGGAAGGTTATTGTTGATAACAAAAATAGGCCACACCAAGTAAACAGATCTCATTTCTCCATACGGATTGACACCGTCTGCTTCCATAGAAAGCTTGAGATTTCAAGGTTCTTCTTTAAAGTGTGGCCACTTTTCCTCTATGTCCATAAATGATGAACCATCCGCATGCATTTGAATAATGTCATCTTGACTTCTACTGCGTGCATGGTAATCCATAAATTGTTCCAAGCTATTGCACCTGAATAATTGTTTCAGACGTGGAATAATGGGGATGTAACAAAGAACCTTGCGAGGAACCTTTTTTGTTATTTGATGATCTCGATATCTTTTCTTATGGAATTCAGGGCATTTTGTTGCATTTTCATGTTCTTTATGATAAATAATATGATCTTTAGGACAAGCATCTATTGCTTGATACTCCATTCCAATATGTTTCATAGTGGCACATAATTCTCAATACGAGCGAGGGAGAACATTTGATGGTGGTAATAGAAACTCACCTATCAATTTGCAGTAAAAAATATAAGTCATTACTATAAAAAATCTTAATGGTACATGTTTCACCTTTTATAGACTATAACGATGTATATGGAAAACCTTAGCATACGTGACATTGCTATGTTGGATAAACCATTCGTAACCTTCAAATTCACCAACAACAATACAACAAAGAGAAGAGTAGATTGGGAGCCTTCATAAAGGGCCATGTTCTCCTTCTCAAGTAGAGGTATATCATGGATGAAGTCAATGTCATCCTCATCATAATCATCATCATCATCATCATCAACAGCAACACCAGTAGCACCATTACCAAATGTGTCAATGATAAATGCATTCATACCATCATCTTCAAATGTGTTTTTTGGCGCATGATCATCATCTTCCATGGGATCATGATCTTCAGCTTCAATACCCACACCTCCATGTTCCTCTATATTCACACTAGGGAGATTGACCTATATAGAAATGATGATAATCAAACCCCCCTTCAATGTGATAATCAAACCTCCTTCCATGGTTTATATGTCTATTAATTGTGAAAACAATATAACAAAAAACTTACCACTAGATGATAATCAAACCCTCCCTTCAATGTGACCATTCTCCCTATAATGTCTCTTTTCTGTTTTGATTTTGATTCTTCTTGTCTTTAAGTCGTTACAACTCTTTCATGGACAATAACATTTTTCATCACCTTCTCTTTGAAAGTTAGACAACAATCTAGTGATTGTCTCCCTATTTTGATTGAATTGCCTTGTATTATCTGACATGATCCTTAATGTGTATATTTACAAAAAAAAATTGACATGTTGTACTTAATGTTTATATCTGCACATATGGTTTTGATAGCAAATGGTCACTCTATTTTCTCATGGTGAGAACTCTTTAGTTGTGACAAAAAATGTCAAACAAAAAATGACATGTTACGGTAGGTTTTATAAATCATATGTTCCTTTCAATCTAGAGTTTTGGACTTCCCTTTATTTGGGTACCTCCTAAGGATCATTCTTGATCCTTAAATCTTGACTCAATATTTTTACATTATAAGAGTCAAAGATGCACTTGTTTATTGTCATTTTTGAATGCCAAACTCTACCATTCTCTTTATACATTTATTTTGAGTTAGACTTTCACTTATCCTTTACCCAAGTACTTACTTTTGAGCATCTTTAAATGATTTCTTTGCTACTTTAGACCGTTAATATACATACCTTAAGGGATGATTTCTTTGCTACTCTTAAACCATGATTCTTGAAAGTGGCAGGAGTGATGAGGTATTCCTAACTCTTGAAATTTAACTTAGCTATTACATGTTTGTGTTGTTCACTACCATGCACCTCCCTACACAATATAGAATGCCATTAATAACAAGTTATGATCTGTTGAAACTACTCTAAAAATATTTTTCCTACCTACAAAATTGTTCAAATTCTAAGGGCATGATTTCACATGCATTCTAGAGCTAGAGGTGAATGCTAGCCATGGTTGTTGCTACTTTTAATGTTCACATTTATTTGAAAATTACAAGTCATGCTTTTAAAAGAATTAGAAGCTATGGCTTCTATTATGGATTAGGACATTTATTTGTATGAATTCTTGATCAAATGAATAAATATAACTCTCTTTCCTAAAGGTCAAGCATTCATAGGGACGTATTAACACAAACTTAAATGAACTTTTCTAGGAAGATTCCTTAGGATGAAATATGCAGGATTGACATGACACATTCATCCAAATTGCAGCGCTCTACAATTTTCTAATTCATTCTTTCAGACTGAATATAAACTATGACAATCTCTAATACTTTATACTTAATATAGGTTGCATGATGTTGTGCAAAATGAGCATTAAATAACTATAATAATTTACAGCTCCATTTTATGTTTTTATATATATATAATTGAGCTACAAGTTATTATAGTATGTAAGTTGTAGGAAAAGTTGCAACTCCATTGTATTTAAGGAATGTAAAGTTCCTTAGAAAGTTTGTATTATGGATTTGCATGGTGTAACTTTCTACTGTAAGTGAAAAGCATGGTTATTGTATACATTTCTAGTTGTGGGTATTTGGGCAATATTATTTTCCTAGCCATCTGTTTCAGTTTATTAGTAGTTCTGTTCTTTTTAGTCATTTCCCAATTCGATGGGTATAAGATTGAAATGGATTTTGATAAGATGATAAGAAATTTGAATCCAAAATCAAAAAAGATAATCATCGACAAGCATGAGCTCATTTTCACTTTGGAAAAACATTTTATATAAAAACAAAACTCTGAAAAGTATATTAACTTAGCTAGATTTATGTGTTTGAGTGAGGGGCTAGCCCAGAAAATGGTAGATATCATGTATGACTATTGAAGGGTTTTTTTTAATAAATAAATAAAGATTATATTGGTTGTGTTTGAATAATAATAATAATGTAGTGTTATTAGTACTTATGGAAACACATGCTTAAAAATAGGGGTTTAAGGAAATTCATATTTAGAGGGATGCAATGGTGAGAGGGACTGAGGAATTAGTAGTTAATATGTCACTTAGATGTATTTTCATGTGGTATTTGAGTACTACATTTTACAAGATTTTGAAGATGGAGGTGTGAGCAATGGAATACAAGGATGTTAGGATAAGAAGGGATGTAAAGGTTCATGCATCTAAATAGGTAGAGTTGTAGAATGATGGTATTAGGCTTCAAAGAAATATACTACTAGAGGGAGTGGGGATTGGGCTTCAAATATATTTGATATGAGAGGGAATGAGACTTTGGTGTTGGTGATAATGCAAGATGAAGCAAGAGGCTTGAGGATTTGAGGAAAATAGTACTAAGATAAAGAGATCCTAAAAATCATGAAGAAAAAGGAGTCAAAAAGTGGGGCCATGGGAATGAAGGGAAGACATTCATACAACATCACACTGAAGATTTGAGACATTGTAAGTCCACCCTTTCAAAAATCATTTCCGTCAACCAATGGAAATTTTTATGCTCTAAGATTTGTTATCCTTCCCAAGTAGCATATTATAGAAGTAAATTTTGGTATCAACAACAATAGAAAGTGCCAATAAAAAGATGAAGTATTATTTTTTTCATATTATATCTCATATTTATATTGTCTATTTGTCTAGTGATTCAGGACATGTTGATGAGAATCTCTTAGCTAGGACCCCTAGTAGTAGGTCAATCAAATAATGCTTTACTAATTAAAGAATAATGAATACATAGCATTTTGGTATACAAACTTTTCAAGTGAACTAAGAGTTTTTTTATTTTAACTTATTGAGTCATTAATAGATAGAGAAGAATCCTAAAAGACCCCAAAATGTCTAAATTACTATTTGGTAGAGTTGATAGTAAAAATAATCTCTTCAAATATGTTGGATCTATTGATTATGGCTGCATACTCGTGATTTTATATTATATTAATAAATATTTAAAAAATTGGTATGCTAGATGTGGGCACATAATTTATAGCAAATTGTAAGATATGATTAAAGAATAAATATAGTTCAAGTTTTATAGCCAATTAATCCATATGTTAAAGGTTGTGTTTTACTAAGCATCATTGAGATCCATTTCAGTCTATTAAAGTAGAGTTAGCTAATAATTTTTTAAAATTAGTTAGTAATGATTGATGTGATTGAGATTATCTGTAGTAGTCAACAAGATATAAAAAAGGATTCATGCTTATGGGCTTGTGTGGAAGAAGTTTCATGGATAATGAGTAATCCAAAGGAAAAAAAAGAGGATGAGAGGACCAAGTGTAGCGAACTACAGAACCATGTGAAGAAACTGTTGGAGAGGAATGAGTTGTTTGTGTAGGAAGCTATGGTGGGAGATTCCACTTTTGTGAAATGGTGGAATAAGCTGAGTCCACAAGAAAAGCAAGCCTCCCCTATCACTTATATCTTTGGAGGCATAAACTAGGGCCATTATTACCATTTTTTGGATTGGCCCTCTTAAGAAATTTAACTAACACTATGGTTGAAGTGGAGCAATGGTTGAACTAGCACTTTGTTTGTTTTTCAATTATGTTCTTCTCAGAGATTGTTATGTACAGTTATATTTTATTGTTGTAAAGTTTTCTGTTTAGTTCCTTTTTCTTATGTAGATATATTTTTATTTTACTCTATTTTGTAATGCAACACACTAATATTTTCCCTGGTTATATCAGGATGGTAATGTAAATTCCCTTTTTTTGTAAGTTCAATGGTTGGAAAAAATCAAATCGTAGGACCTTTGCATGTCAAAATATTGTGTTTATAACTGAATTTACTGTGTTTATAACTAATAATTTGAGTTCTGTATTGTAAGATAAGTTGGTTTTTATATGGTTTTGTAAATATTGTTAATCTTATCTTGCTGATATTGCCAAAAATTTTAAAATTATTAATTCTGAGATTGATATTCATACCTGGTTTCCATCTAGACCTAAAGTCTCACATGTCTAGTCATTTTCCTATCGTGAGTGTTGTGATACTTCTAATACAACCTCTATGAAATGGATGCCCTAGCTTCAAACTAGTGAAATACAATGCAATAAAACCAAATAACAAAAAAGACATGGCCAAATTCAGACATGCAAGAAAAAGTCCATTTTGGGCCTACCTCGAATCCATGTAGAGTTAGGGCCAAGTTCGCACATGCAAGAAAAAGTCCAGTGCCAGTCTCTTCATGCACGCAACCAAAAGACCAGTGCCCTCTTCCATCTTCATGCATGGTGCCCTCTTCCCTCTTCACACAAGGTGCCCTCTTTGCAACTCACAAGAAAAAGTACAGTGCCCTCTTCCCTCTTCGCGCATGGTGCCCTCTTCCCTCTACGTGCATGGTGCCCTCTTCGCAGCTCATAGAAATTACCAATGAGCATTTATTTTTATTTTTCTTTTGTTTATAATTGTGCAGGTGTCAAAATTATGACATCACCATTGCTATAATGACACCATCGGGGGCACTTGCAAAAAAAACACAAAAAACACACACAAATGGTACTACTGTCGAAATTCGACCCCAAATGTTGTAGTGTGTTGCAAAAAGGCAAAAATGATTTGGTCAAAGGGATAAAGCACTTGGCTCTCTTAGATCATCCATCTCTCACACTTTACACTTTCATATTGCATCTTGCACACATCCTCATGATGCTTGGGTCATATTAGGACTCTTTGGTAAACATGATAGAATGAGAAAATTCAGATTAGAGAATGAGCTTATAGGTCTAAATCCTAGTGACTTTGACAATATTCAAGACTTTTTCTCTAAATTCAATTCTATTAGATTGGAGCTTTCTACATGTGGCATTGTTAAAGGGAATGAACAATTGATATTTTCTATTCTTTCCAAGCTAGGTCCTAAATTTTCTATATTTGTTTCTACATTATATGATACTATGGATGCTCTTGGTAGTTCATACAAATTGCCTTCTCTTGATAAACTTGCAACTCAACTCACAAGGGAACAAGAAAATTTGGCACACATGGGTCAATTGAAGCCTTCCACACATCTTGCATTGATTGCAAATGAGTCCACATTAAAGGCTTCTAATGGAAGAGGAAAGAAAAAACATAAGGATCATAAGCTTCACAACAAAGGTAATGAATCTCCTTCACACGATACTACTGAATCCAAGTCCTCTTCAAGAGAGGAATCATCTAGAATTGAAAGAGGGATAAATGTGCTTATTGTAAGAAGCTAGGACATGAGGAGCATAAGTGTTTTCAAAAGAAGATTGATGATGAAGGGTTCTCCCCTTAATACCACAAACACATAACAGAAATAGAGAAACAACAATTTGCAAGAACAAAAAATGGGCTTCTTATTATCTCCACAAGTGTGGAATTACAAATTTTAGAATTACAATATGCAAAGCCAAATGGGCACTTCCCTTACAATATTCCATAGGACAAAGCCTTGAATTATTACCTATAACTCCTCTGAACTACCCAGAACTGCCTTAGACAACACTATGGGCCTTCCTTATATAGACAATTTCCACCGCCTGAGTAGGTTCTAGAAATTTTATCCCTTAAGGCCGACCAACCTTAGAATTATTTTATTTTTCATTTTATTACATCAGAGTTGTCTTTAAACAACTTTCGGAACTCAAAAATAAATTTTGAAGGAAATTTATTTTCTTTCATTTCAGTTGGCCCAACTTTTGAAGACCATAAGTCATCGCCTATTGACCCAATTGTCTATTATGACCCTGTTTCAGAAAGGGCACAAAGTGATATACAACGCCTAACTTGCACAAGCTCCAATCAACCAAAGTTTCAACCTCATCTGGGGCCTCTAAAGCCTTCAAAACTGAGTTCAAAGTTTTTGTACCCTACTGCCAATACCAAAAATTTTCAATATCTTCAAAACTAGACTTGATATGGAAATGAAACTTTACTATCAGGCTGATATGACAGATGAACCTCCACCTGTGAAATTTGAACATTTTGAGCTCGTATGACCAACTTACTAAAAATAGTAAGTTTCTATAAATAGAAGCTCTACACAAGATAACCCTTATTGAAAATAAACCATAAATATTTTTGGGTGATGCAAGATTGCTCTTACATCCAGGATGTTCCTGTATCAATTGATGAGCTAACTCATCAGTGTCTACTCCTTCTACATATTTGGCAACTTCTAGATCTCCATCATCATCCAAAGATAAAGGTAAAGGACAAGCACTTTTGGCTTCCACATATCCTGAGCAAGGTAAATGGCTTCTTGATTCAGGTGCATCACATCATATGGCATCTTCTATGGATATGTTTTCTTCTATTGAGCCTTGTAATTATCCTAATATTTTGATGAGTAACAATACATTCATGAGAGTTTGTGGGAAAGGTTCTATTCCTATGGGATAGGGGTCATTTAATGATGTTCTTTGTGTACCATCCTTGGCCACTAATCTCCTTTCTATTTACCAAATTACACATGGGGTACAAGGTAAAATTTTTGAGTTCACTCCTGATTATATCTATATTAGGGACATGGAGACTAGAGATTTCATAGCTATGGGAGTTGTTGATCATACATCACACTTGTATTCTTTTTCACATTTTGTTGTTGATGATGATGATATTCATGATGTACACATCCCTTTGCCAAGGGATAATTTTGTATGTGAGGAGAAATTTGGACACTTGAATCATTTTGTTGTAGAGACAAGTGTTGAGCTTCCTACTCCTCCACCTCCTACTTCTTTAGACATGGGATCTACTATTTAGCAGGATGATCATATTTTTTTAGATCTTGTAGAATGTGATGACTACATGGATGCCTCTTCAAAATTTGTTGATTCTCATGATGCAGATTTGGGAGACATACATGAGGGGGTTATCTTCCTTTTGATGATAGCATCATAGTTGGGGATACTTCTTCACCTTTTTTGGAGATTGGTACTATTGATTATTCTCCTTCTTCACTTGATTTGTCACACGAGGTGATAGATTATTTGAGCTTGAAGATACCTATTCAGTCTTCAGAGATTCATACATGGAGACCTTCATCTTCTTCCTCCTCCCATTTTCACATGGATTAGCTTCTTCATCATTTGATGTATCTATTTCTTCCTAAGGGGAGACATGTTTCTTGTAAGCATTGGCTTATCTATTGTTTGCAGGTACTCTACATCAACATGTGATATTCTTCACTATGGGTGGGATATCATGTCTCCAACTATCCTTCTTATGGGGGGATAATTCTTTGTATATATACGTGATGTACGTAGTTCTTGGGGGGTCTTGAGTACTCCATCCATCCATGCATCTTGTATTCATCTCTCTTTTGGGGGGATGGTTTTTCCCATGAGGTTTTCCCTCTTTCTCCACTTTATGAGAGATTTCATTTCATGTATTGCATTGCATAATTGTACATCGGTACCTAACATGGCCTAATGGCCGGGACCCATCTTGCATTGTGAGTTTAAGTGCATTCCCCTAAGTTGCACTTAAGGGGGGTTTTTGGTATTATTAAATATTCCTAATTATACTTAATCTTACTTAGGATAACAGATTTCACAATAGTTTGTCATTGAGACACCTATGAGTTTGCACCTCAATTAAGCACATGGTGTAGGAGAAATTCCACTTTAGGTGTGAGATCCACCTTTAGTGCTCTTATCACATTATCAACCTCATCCTATTGCACATACTTCAATGCATAATGGAGGATGATCCATATTTTGTGGACATGTGATTACACCTAGCATAGGTGATAGATTATCAGCTCCTTAGCATTCTCTCTTATCGCCTTTCCTATATAAAGAGGCCTATTATGTACGTTGAATAATTATGTAAGGTGAATTCATTGGAGCAATTCAATATCAATCATTGAATTCATATCATCTCTCTTGTGATTTTCTTTAACCTCTACATCCTTGGTTCAATCTTTGATATTTGCAAATTCTTACAAGAAGCCTAAAGAAGCTCAGACTAAGTTTGACAAGGATGCTAAAAAGCTAAAGGAAATTGGTATGAAGAAAACCCCTAGTGTTGATTTTATTGCTAAAGACATAATGGAGATAGGTAGAATGTGATGAGTTAGCAGAAGGTATGGATTTCTAACTGAGAAAGATAAGAAAAAAATAGAAGAAGATTTCATAGTTAGTTTACACAAGTTTTGTATGACTCCTAGTGAATTATATAAAACTTACCTAAAATATTTGTGATCTAATCCATGCTAGATGGAGAGTTGCACTATCTATGGACAAAGAAATAATGGAAAGAGTACTTAGTCAAGTAAGACTTGAGTTGAGACCTGATGAAGTAAAAGTGTTAGTAGAAGCATACCGACAAGAATTTAGAATTAGAAACTGAGCTGCAAGTATACTAGTTGGGAAAACACAAAGTGTATTATATGAAACAATGGATATATGGAAGAAAAAGGTCCAAGTTATGAAAGAAGTAGAATTAGAGCTAAAGAAAGATAAAGAGGTTGATGAAAAATAGAAGGGTAAAGAACCAGTGATTGAGGATATTGATGATTCTTATACTAATGAAGATATTATAGGTGATGTTCTTTCTGATATCCCTATTCATGATGTTCAATACATTGAGGAGAAAGATGTTGATTTTACACAAACCGGTGGAGAAAAATCACAAGAACAAATCAGTGAAGATGTGGTAATTATTGAAGACATAACATGTAAATAAAATACTCCCTCATCATCCCCTGTGAAGTGTTTAGAAGAGGTGATACTTGAGAAAGTAGAGGTGATAGTAGAAAGTTAGAATGAAGTTGAATATTCATGATGTTCAATACATTGAGGAGAAAGATGTTGAGTTTACACAAACTGGTGGAGAAAAATCACAAGAACAAATCGGTGAAGATGTGGTAATTATTGAAGACATAACACGTAAAGAAAATAATCCCTCATCATCCCCTATGAAGTGTTCAGAAGAGGTGATACCTGAGAAAGTAGAGGTGATAGTAGAAAGTTAGAATGAATTTGAATAGGAAAATGATGTTAGAAGAAAAATGAGTCTTGGAGAGACTAGCTTAAGGAAGAAGAAACTGGTGCAATTAATAGAAGAAGAAAAAGAAGAGGAAGTAGAAGAGGAAGATATATTTGCCACACTGATAGACATAAAAAAGATAAAACCCAAAGAACTGATGAAATACTTAGCATAATTGATGAAGAAAGTTGAAAGATATAAAATGAGGTCAAAGGAGAAGAAAGCAATAGTATTGAGGCAAGTGATAAATATAATAGCTGAGTTGGTACCTAAAATTGAGTATGATGTAGAAGATTCTATGATAGATCAAATAAACATATTGATAAAATCTATTTCAGATCAAGGACAGGATTTGTAGACAATAACAATAAAGATTATTGAGGAGAAACTAGAGAAGAAGATGATAGGAAAACTAAAGGAGAAGATTACTAAGGATAAAGAGAAGTTGATAGTTTTAGTGAAAGAAGTCAAGACTTCATTGGTCAAGGTAGGACAATTATTCTCTAGAATTTCTAGTCATTCAATATTTGTGAAATATTTGGAGAAACAAATAGTTGAGTTGCAAAAGGAGTTAGAGAGCTTAACTAGTAAGCTTGATCCTATCTCAAGCTCAATTACAAATTTTAGTATTCAAGTAAAGGAGTTATCTTAAAAGATGAAGCGGGTCAAGAAGGATCAAGACAATAGAATGGTTTGTATATAAGATATACAATCATTCCTATCCCCTACATTACAATTCATGCAATAAAATGTGGAAAAATGTTGAAGGGAGCTTAGTTCCATGATCAAGGGCTAAAGCTGCTGGGTCTCAATCAGGAAATGGAAGGGATGCCACAGGCATTCTCCTACCCTTGCCTTTGCTAGGAATGTGCATAAATTTGAAACAAGTAGGGATACTAGAAGGGATGCTACCTGTGCTACTTCAATGAGATCAACTTAGTCAACAATTGATACCACTTCTTCTCATGGTGTTCTACTTACTGCTTCATGAACAAAATAATATACTTTTTCTATTGGACCTACTTTATATATATGACATGAGCAACTTGGAGAGAATGAAGAAACTAGTGTGTAGTTTAATTGAGAAGATAATTGCATTGGGGCACTTGAAGAAGTCATGGGAGTCATCCTTAGAGTTAGAAAAGATAAAATTCAAGGGTAGCCATTATTTTGAGTTGGGGTGGTTGCAGTCATAAAATGCAATTGGTTTGGTTGTCATTAATGGAAACTAAGTTAGTTAAGACACTTTTCATAATCACTGTGAAGGTTATATGATAGGTATACTGGAAATTGGTTAAGTCTAGATGATTGGTAGACGTAGAGGTCACAATTTAGTTGCGGTTGTGTTAAAGGAAAATCTATGAGATGCAGTCTAAGATAGAGCATCAACATGGTTAGAGAAAAGTGTGGTTGTGACCACAACCATTTTGGTTGATCGATGAGAGATTTTTTGTTGGCACAGTCTCATAAACTGGTAAGAACCCCTGTGTTCTTGAGCATCAGCTAGAAGAGTTCATATCAGTAAGTGGTATAGATGTTACAATGACATTTGGTGTTATGTTGACATATAATTATGGTTATAGAATTGATGAGTTGATATTCTTGGGATCAATGCTACAATTCAAGGAAGAGTTAAGGTGGTGCATTGGTGTAGTCAATTGTGTTGACTATCTTGGAGATATAACCATGAAGATTTCAGTTTGAGCCAACGGGGTCAAAGGAAATATATTTTTATATTTTCTTTATCATTTTGATACATGGTTATTGCACCGGAAAATAACTTTAGTCGATGCTAGAAGTATATTTAAAGGGAAATTCTCATATTGGAAAAGGTTGTTTGTAGTTGGTTGTTTATGGTATTGTAAGGGTCGTGATAAAGATTGGTGATATCAATTAAGGATACGATCTGAGATCAGATAGAGATAGAGTTATGAGTAGTTACAAAGTGCAAAAAATACATTGGATCTGACATGAAATTGGTGTTATATCCAAATCATTCACTTGTTGTTTCCTAGTAGTTGCAGCAAGCAAATCCCTTAACTAGGTAAACCTTAATAGGTTTCTCATCATAAATCCCTTAACCAGGTTAGCTCTAAAAAGAGTCTTGAAATCCTCTTGGGAGGTAAATCTTTGCAAATTTGATTGTACTTCTAACAAGATACTAGGCACTCCTAATATGGTGAACCCTTAGAAAGGGTAATTGTAAGCTCCTAACAAGACAACCTCATTTTACTGTAGTAGTGATCATGTGGGTGTCATCCCCACAGTGGTTTTTCCCTCTAACTAAGGGTTTCCATGCAAAATTCATTGTGTCATGTGTGATGATTTTATGGTTGCTTGATATTGTTATTTTCTATTTTCTTATATTAGTTATATGCTTTGTATTTCGGAAGTTATTGTTGAATTTGTTTAGACCAGTGGTTGAATTAGTTATTAATCCACTTTTATTGATTCCCCCCCTCTTAGTACCTATTAATTCCAACATAAACCAAAGATGGGACCTGAACAATCTTTTGAGTTTAAAGGCAAGAAAAAATGAGGTAGACTTCCAGGCTCTTCTAACCTTAAAAAAATATCTAATGCAAAAGGAGACTCCCTCCCTAAATGTTACCTGATGTTTAAAGCCCCGATGGATATAACCCCTTAATTAACATGGTATTGAACTTGGCATCCTAGAATATTAGGGGTCTTGAGAACCCAGATAGAAAATACGTTGTTAAAAGGTTCCTGAACTTGAACAAAAATCTAGATATTCTCATGCTCCAAGAAGTTAAGGCTACACAATTCATTTTAGACATTGTTCTTAGGTGCATATGGAGAGATGCTAAATATTTCATAGCCAATCACTATCAAGGAAGGGGTGGTGCATCTATCCTTGTTGGCATTAGGTGGAAAGATAAGATTATCAAGTGGGGACATTCAACATGCAATAGGGAAGTATGGATCATCCTTAAAGATGGTGAAAAAACCTTTGGGGTATGCACAATGTATGCTCCCAATAATTATAAGGACATAATTGTATAATGGAGATGGATTTGATGCCTTGAGGATGTCCCATGGATTATTGGGGGAGACTTTAACATGATTAAAAGAACCTAGAACAAGGTTGGTGGGAAGAGGTTTGAATGGAAAGGGGATGAAATGTTCTTTTCACAGAAAATGATAAATAAAATTCAGCTCCTTGACCTCTTGCAGGAAATAAGGAAGAGAATGTTGGAACTTGGTTTACTTGGTGTAATTTTCAAAAGGGTGGAAAAATGATATATAGGAGATTGGACGGATTCTATGCTAATAAGTCCTTTTTAAACTTTGACAGAGATTCCAATGGAGCCCTAGCAAGGGTCACCCCTTACACCCTCTTTGACCATCTCTCCATCTCTTTCACTCTCTCATTTTTCTCTTACCCCTCCCAGGTGTGTCCCAAAGGTGAATCATTTGCACTCAACTCTAATCTTCTAGAGGATGATGATGTTGTAGATGCAACTTGTTTAGTAAATTTGTTTAACTCTTGGGCTTGTACACACAACTGCCCAATTGCAAAATGGAACCAAAATGTATCCAGTTGGAGGAAGTTGTTTCAAATAATTGGTAAGAAAATGGATAAGGGAAAGAGGGCTGAAGAACTTGATCTTCACAAGAAAATGATTTTGTAGAGAGGATACATGATAAAGAACTCCCAAAATGACTGTCAGGCTCTTGAAGCTCTCTTTTCTGCCCGAGACTCTCTTAGGAGATTACAAAATTACAGAATTCAGGGTGCTAAGGTTAGATCCAAATCTAATTGGGTCTCACATGGAGACAGGGGCTCCAATTTTTTCTTTCAATTCCTTTAAATTAAGGAGAATAGGGAAAGATTTTATTTCATTTGGGAAGAGGGTGTCAAATATTCCATGCATTCAAGTGGACATATCTAAGGCTTTCCATCGGTACTATTCTAAGTTGTTCTGAACTAAGGCTAATGAAAGAAAAATTGAATCAGTTAGGGATCAAATCAAAAATATTATCCCAAAGAAAATTGGAAGGAAAGAGAGTGACACTCTTTGCCAAGAAATCTCTAGTAAGGAGATTAAAGCTACTATTGCTTCTCTAGGTAGAGATAAAGCCTCCAGACCTAATGGACTACCAACAAAATTCTATAAAAAGAACCTTGGTTGGATCAGGGAAGAAATTTCAAGGGTCTATAAACAAGCATTTTCCATGGGCTCTCTTGGTAAGGACATCAACTCAGGTGTAATCAATTTGATTCCTAAAGATGGGGATAAAACCCTCATTGAAAATTGGCAGCCAATCACCCTACTCAATGTATCCTACAAAATTCTTGCTAAAAGGCTTGAAACCTTTCTCCCTGCTATTATTAGTCCCCCTGAAACTAGATTTGACAAAGGCAAATACATCCTTGAGGATATCATCACTTGTTGGGAAGGCCTAGTCTGGGCTAAAACCTCAGGTCAAGAAGCAAGCATGTTGCTTATTTACTACAGGAAAGCATATGATAGGGTGGAACAAAAGTTTACTTGCCTCATGATAGATTGTGTGGGGTTTCCTAGCCATTTCAAAATATGGAAAAAGTACTCATGGATGATGCTACAACAAGGGTTGATGTAAATGGGTGTAAGTTGGAAGATATCAGTCTCTCTAGATTCATCAGGTAGGGGTGTCCCCTTTCCCTTACACTATTTTTTATTGTTGTTGAGGCTCTTCATTATCTCTTAAGGGATGACTCCATTTCCTTTAGGGTGAAAGGGATCACACTTCTAAATGGGGAAGACCTCAAAAATGTACAATTTGCTAATGAATCTTCTATATTAGTAGAATTAATCGAGGCCAATATTAACAAGTTGATGAGAAAACTAGAGATATTGTGTAAAGCCTTAGGTATCAAGATATCAGTGACCAAATCCATCATGTTGAGATGAGAAAACTCTGCCCCAAGATGGTTCAACAAGACTCAAATTTCTTGGGGAGGTACTAAACATCAAGTCAGATATCTAGGGATCCCCTTTATAGTGGATCCAGACTTGAGAAAAATGTGGGAATGAGTGAGAAGTTTTGATGTTTTGTAGCTTCAGTCGAATAAACACTATGAGTCAATACTAGTGAATATATGTATATATATATATATAGTATATATGAGATATATATACTTAAATATATATATAAATCTTATTATTATGTAAATATTAGAGAAATTAATATAATACTCAAGATATATATATATATATATATAATCATAATTGTCATTATATTAATTACATAATAATGAATAGACATGTCGCATGAAGGGACATGTCTCTTCTTGGCTCATTCTCAATGTAAATGCAAGAGATTGTTTCATTTGGAAAACACATACACGATATAGTGCTATTACATTTGCAATGATCCTAAAACTTTAACATGGTATCAGAGCCAAGTTGCAAATGTAAGAGAGTAGTTTGTTGATGGTGAATGTGTGACTGTCTCATAAAATACAGTATCAGTACAAAGACTATATCTCCCAAAGGCACCATTGGAGTTTGCTAAATTTCAGATATGTTGGTGATAAACCATTTTACAAGAACCTCACCGGAGGGATTGAAGAGAAAATTCTAGATTCAAAAGTTATGACAAACTTTGTACGGGTCTATAATAATTTAAAAAACTCTGAAAAAGAGCGAGGTTCTTTCTTTAAAAGCCTAACCACTTGAAGGGAGATCTAATAAGTTTGAAGAATGAAATACTTAAAATTTATAAAAGATAAGTATTTCATGTTTTATTAATGCACATAATTTTTGAGTTTTTCTTTAATTCATGCTATACTATTGGTTATTAAAATCTTGTATACTTCTATCATTGGTATTTCCGGTCGAGATAGTTTAGTGAGCTATTTGTAATCTCTCTCTGACATACCTTCAGGACAGAAGCACAATATAATTTCATTCAAGGGAGAAAGAACTTGATGTTTGCAAACTAATTGATGATTGAGACTAAAGGGAGTCTGGAATTTCAAAGAGGTCAAGAAGTTGATAAACTTGAGCTTCAAAGGGAGCAGATGGTTCTCTCAACTTGTGACAATCTTGATCATATTGATTGAGAGGGAGTTCACTATTGAAGGTGAAACACTTCTGAGGTAAACTTGATATAATTGATCATTATACTAATGAATCATGAATATTTTTAATGGGCCTGCCCCCTGTGTAAATCATGAGGAAGTGACGACTTCCAAATGATTATCACTTGTATTTGCAGAAGTTATTGGAAGGTGACGATCTTACAATAACTTAAATCATGATATACATTATTTATAATGTTGAAAAAGATCAGGATGAATTAATGCAACAACTAAGTGTTATATGTCATTAAGTGGACGATCTATGAGTTGTTTCCATAAATATATCTTGTAAAGAAACAACTAAGTGTTAGATGTCATTAAATTGATGGTCTATAAGTTGCTTGTATAGATACATCTTGTAAAGCAACAACTAAGTGTTAGATGTCATTAAATTGATGGTCTATAAGTTGTTTGCATAGATATATCTTGTAAATCAACAACTAAGTGTTAGATGTCATTGACGGTCTACAAGTTGTTTGTATAGATATATGAAAGGTATTTGGTGAATATCATGTGTTGATATTTGGCAGGCCAGTACCTTATTGAGTACTTGGTGAATATCATATGTTGATATTCTGATAGGCCAATACTCAGAGTATTTGGTGAATGTCACGTGTTGACATTCTGATAGGCCAATACTCATGATATCAAATGGATAGAATTGTTGATGGAGGCAATCCACCTGAGAAATTATGGATAGAATCGCCGATGGAGGCAATCCACATGAGAACATGTGGATAGAATTGTTGATGGAGGCAATCTACATATTGAGACTATGTTTCTATTGATTACATCTTGAGGATGATGCCTATTTCTTACATCATATGATTGATGTTGTCAAGTGTCTTTAGTTTTGACATTGGATTGATTTATCCTCCCTAGCTAAGAGGGAGTGTTGATGTTTTGTAGCTTCAGTCGAATAAACACTATGAGTCAATACTAGTGAAGATATGTATATATATATATATAGTATATATGGGATATATATATACTTAAATATATATAAATCTTATTATTATGTAAATATTAGAGAAATTAATATAATACTGAAGAGATATTATATATATGTATATATAATGATAATTGTCATTATATTAATTACATAATAATTAATAGACATGTCTCATGAAGGGACGTGTCTCTTCTTGGCTCATTCTCAATATAAATGCAAGAGATTGTTGCATTTGGAAAACACATACATGAGATAGTGCTATAACATTTGCAATGATCCTAAAACTTTAACAAGAAGTAAGATTGACAGGAAACTCACTAAATGAGATAATCAATATCTTTCTCTGGCATGAAGTATTGGAGTTGATGAGAAAACAACCCACAACTCCCAAGAACACCTGCATGCAAACACCTGTCATAGAAAGAGAGAGAAGAAGCAAGAAGCTATGGAGGCTTGAACACATTGATCCACGAGAGAGGTGAAATCATTCTTGATGTGCAAAAATAAAAGTTGCAATTCAATAATGAATAATCTATTACAATCTATTATGAGATCAATCCTTATAAAAGGCGATCATAAACCCTAAAAAGGGAAAACCCTAGGTTGCACAATAATAATTAATAAAAAAATTATTTATTATATGCCTAAAGTTTAGCTTAAGTAGAAAGAGATAATAAGTGACTTAGTAATTAAATAAAACAAGATTTAATTAATAAGCAAACACTTTATTACTATAACACCCCCCCTTAAGATGAACTTTGGCAGAAGCTAAAAACCCAAAAAGAACTACTGAAAGCAAATGGGTCCCAGCAACAAAAGGCTTGATTAGGTATCCAAGTACAAAAAAGAGTCTCTAAAAAGCAAAAAAATAGAGAAAACCACATGGGAAAAACTCTACTCCAAAAAGAGACAAAGACTAGTCTAAAGGACTGAAGAAGCCTCCAAAACTATGAATGTTCCAAAAAATAGGAACAAGGATGAACATGTACAACATCACTGAAGCAAGAAGCTGCAAACTCTGTCAAGAAGTAACTTATGATCTAAAGATCCTCCACTGAAATATGACCAGATAGAGAAGACTATAATCTGCATGAGTGCCCTCAAATGACACTACTCGAATCAGGAGGCAAACAAAGGAAAACAACTGAAGTTGAAGATACAGAATACTGTAATCTGTACGAGTGCCCTCATATGACATTACTCAAATCAGGAGGCAAATAAAGGAAAACACCTGAACTTGAAAATACAGATGACATAAAAATACCAAAAGTCTGAAGAGTTTATCAATCAAAATTGGAAGAGTGCATCCAAAAAAATAGGAAAGAAAGAGTGTCCATATGCTAAATGATCCATCTCACCAGAATGCATAGGTACCCAACCATTGCATCCACCTAGTACATAGAATCAAATACTGAATACATAGCTCACACTATTGAACCAAAGAAGTAGTAGAACCAACAATAGAAACTTCCCCATAATGCTGAAAAGGGAGTAATGACAGGTACATTGAAAAGATCGTCCAATATGAACTGCATGATACCAGGGACATCGAAGGTGCAGAGAGAGTACAAACATAAATAAATATACCCGAGGCTAATGTTGTTGGAGGAACACTCACATGAAAAAAGTAGATGGAAAACAAAGGCAAACATCAAACCCACCCTAACACTTTATAATGGAGTGCAAGTACATAGAGCACGAACATGTGCAAAATCCCAGACATGCAATAGAATGACACTTTATCTCAGTGCGTGTGCATAAAATAATGGTACAAAAGTGAAGTATACATTGCTCAAAGAAGAGTGAAGGCTACTGAAACAAAAGAAAAATCTAAAATGAGCCATCCCTCAAAGGGAAGAGATTCTAGGACCTGTAACATCCAAAATATCCACCAAATTGCAAAAATGCAAGAATTTGAATAAAATGTACCTGGAGAAGACGTAGTACCTCGCCCCTAGTCTAATTTTATAAATGTCATAATTAATCTAAGATGATAGATTATATGTTAAGAATTTGTTGATGCCTATGTTTTACTGACCCCATACTTGCATGTGTATGGTTGATGTGTTTGTTTTACATTTCTGTTTGACGTGCTTGATGTGGTTGAGGGACAGAGTCGTAGTTACTTGCTTGCGAGATCCACACGATCAGCCGATCCCCGCCATTGTTTGTTATCTATATATATATGAACATGCTTGTCTCTTATGCAGGTTCGCAGGTACCGAACATCGACTTCCTTGAATTGTCAAGATGAGCGTGCCCTATCACTAATCTCAATGGTAAAAGAGGGGAGATAATATTCAGTTCCAAATCCTAACCTAAGCCAAATATTGTCCTAAAGTAGGGGACAAGATTTTGTGTTTCTACCCTTCTAAACTCGTCCAATTGGCAAGAGTTTACACCTATGTCCTGAGTATGAATGTGGGTCCTTAGGTCTTTTTGATTTGTTGGTTTGTGGCGTTTGGGTGTTTTCTATTTTTAGATCATTCTATTTTAGCTATGGAATATCATTTAAATGGTAATTAAATAAATGTATTTATTTAGTTTAATTATTATTATTATTATTATTTTTGTATAGTTGATGCATAAATTAATTGGGAATTAATTATATGCTATTTTGAGTGTGGTTGAAATATTTAATTAATGTGAATTAATTAAATATCCTCACTTTTGATTTATTTAAATCATGAAATTTAACCTTTGTTTAATTAAAATATATTTATTAAATTAAGGGTTATTTTGACATGTGGTATTTATGTTAACTAAATGTTCTAATTATTAATTAATTGAATGCATTATGTTGCACATTCATAATTGATTGAAATTGAATTAATGATTCAAGTTGAAGTTAGGTTATGTGCTTTCAACAAAATTTAAAGTGGAGAGGAGACTTCAATTCAATTGAAACTGAATTGTAAACTAAAGTTCATCTTCATGCAAAGCTCTCTTGGTGTCGAGTTCGAATTCTTGCATGGGGAAGGTAATTCCCTTATGTATTGTGGGTTTTAGCCTTTATTGGGACATAGGTTTTGGAGGAGGAATATTGGTGACAGATTTGTGAGAGCTCATCGAAAGGCTTGGATTCTGTTTTCTTCGTTCTGGTCATCATCGAATCTGTTAAATTTTGATTTGAGGTAGGTTTTGAAGTTTATTCTTGTTATTCTTTTTTATCTCTGTAGAAAAGAAAAGTGTCTTCATCGTGCCTGTTGGATTTTGAATGTTGAGAAGTTTTGTATTTTGCAATGTGATTTAAATAGTTTTGCCAATCTGTTTTGCAATTTGTTGGTTCTAAGAAATCTATAGGAAAAGCTTTAAAAAGCCCAATTCGACTAAGGTTTTGGTCATTGTTGAATATTAATGGAGTTAATATTGATGTTAAGGAGACTTTGTTAAACGTGAAATATTTATATATATAAATTCATGTTTTTTTTGTGCTGCGTTTAATATATATATATATATATATATATATATATATATATATATATATATATATATATATATATATATATATATATATATATATATATATATATATATATGTTTATCCGGGTTGTTTGTGAAAATTTAAAAAAAATCATATTATAGTTTATTTAATTATGATTTTGGATTCTGATTTAAAAAAAAATAAAAATCAAAAAGTATGATAGCTTTATTGAATTAAAGAGAGGTCGTTTTTAAAAAAAATTAAATCAAAATTTAAAAAATTGAATTTGGGGCGGAGGGGCTTTTAACTCCCCCCAGCCCACTGCCTTCACGGCATCCCAGACTGCCGTGCAGCAGTACTCAGGGAGTACTGTTGCACAGGGAGTCGTGGACCCCCTTTTTGCCATTTGGTTTTATTATATATGCGATAGCTAATTTTGTTATTAGCTTTTTCCTTTGCTTTTTAATTATTACTAATTTTTATTTGATTAGTATTTAGTTTATTTTTATTAAATATATTAATTAATTTAGTTTATTTTATTAAATATTATTAATTAATTTAATTTATTTATTTAGTAATCAGTTTAATGGTTTATTGATATTTGTAATTGTTAATTATGTTTAACTTTTAAATGTAATTTATTATATGGGTACTCTTAGGATGATTTATTCCAATTTGGTAATAGTTGCTTTCAGGGTATTTTGTTTGGAATAATGATTTATTATGTGTGAATCTTCGATGTGCCTTTAAATTATAGTTGTATAATGGTATTGAATATTTTCTATACTTAGATGTTTTTTTCTAAGATAAATTTAATTCTTTTACATGGTATAATTAAATGTATATCGTATAGGAAATTTCTCAATACAGATTGTTTTATCTATTCATCTAATTGTTTTAGAGGCTAGTAAATTTTGCATGTGCATTCTTTAGTAATCATAGATATTGTGGTGAATTTAGATGCCTTGGACAACTTTTCTTTTATTGCTTTTCAGGGGTTGTAGTTGTCTTTTTGGGATATAATCCAGAGGCAGGGTTTGGATATCTTTTTGTCTTGTTTGTTTGCCTTGCATGCATTGTTAGGTTGTTCGAGATGTTCTAACCCTAGGTGGGTTTGATCCTAGTGGTTTCTGGTCTTGCATGTTGAATCTAGTTGTAGAGCTTCAAGAGTTGTGTTAACTCAGAGTTCAAATTGTTCATGTGAAACCCTAGGGTAGGTCATCTGAGTGTATGTCAGGAAGTGGCTTGTAATTGGTGCTGGAGCCCGAAAGTGGCTACCAGGAGATCCCATTACAAGTAGTTTAATAAGTGATAATTAATAAACATTGGGAATCTAAAATGAACCTAATAAGATATTTTGTGCCTCGCCCATGGCTGAGTTTCTGATTGAGTTTGACTAGGATGGGAGTGAGATGATGCTTGCCACCTTTATGGACTGGATATGGCATAGGTAGTACCTTGTCTACATGAGAGGTTACTATACCCACATAGAGTCACTAGGGCGCCGAGGTCTGAAGGGACTACCAGGATAACCTTAGAGTTGACTTGTGTGATGACATTTCTTGAATGCATCTTAGGTTTCCTACGTGTTTTGGTTACCTCTGGTAGTGTATGTTATACCTTGTTGTACTTTTGGTATCCTTGAGATAGAAGCTTTTAGGACCTCTTCCTTGGTTGTTATTGTTTGTTATCCGAGTGGGTTCTGATGTTATCTCCTCAGCACGGTGGGAGTGGACCGTTTAGGTTCACGAGGTCGGGTGGTAGTGATTCTTTTACCATTTGAGTTTCCGACATTTGTGCACCGAGGCTAGATGATCCATGTGGCAGTTGTTCTTTCTTCTTGATCTTCATTGATGAAGATGTGTTCTTGTTCTTCTTCTTTTTGTGATCTTGTATCATTGTATCAGATATTTAGTGATGTCATGTTGTACTTTTTTTCAGTTATTATTTTCACATACCCTGCGACATGTGCAGTGGATGCTTATTATTATGGTTACCTTAAGGTACCAATTGTATGTATGTAATCATGCATATGATGTTGAATTTATCTTTCAAATATAATCTTGGGATTCATATCTTTATCTTATATTAATTAATTAACTCTTTCGTAATCTACGTCAAGGAACCCTTGAGAGTTGTAACCTATGTTAGCTGTTTATTGCTATGCTTTGCTTCCGCATTGTAAAACTTTGATGTTATTGATTGTTAACTTAAAAAAAAAAAATTATTCTGCAAACTTAGTCGCATGTTTAGGTTAAGTTCTTCTGGGTTCCCTGGCGGGGCATTATAGAAGAATTTGGAAAAATGAGTCACAACACTGAAAAGCTCTCTGAACAAGATTTCCAATGATATATCATTTTCCCAAAACAGTCCGGATGCGCAAGATAGAGCTCTCGGAGTGCAGAACTGAACATCTTGCTTTGACAGTAAAAAAAACACCATCAAAAAAGAAAAATCAGAAATTCAAACCTCCAGATCTGAAAAAATCTCGGAATCAGCTTTCCAACGATATCTCATTTGCTAAATTTCAACACCGTATGCTCAAGTTATGAGCAACAAACTACCGAGTGCTCCAGAGGGCTCAAAATGGTGTCAAAAACTTGTTGATGTATGCTGACATCATCGACCGATGGGCCTAAATTTGACAGCCAAATGGCTATCGCAACATAAAAGGGCCCTTGGGGCTAAAAAATTGGGCCCCTAGTTGCCATATGACTAGGGGTTGAGACTGCATCGGCCTGACTTAAATTTGACAGCCAAAAAGTTAATTTTTATTTTTTTTGAAAAATTGCACACGCTACCTCAAGAAGCATGCAAGACCATTTGGCAACAAAAAATACCCCAAAATACAAAGTTGTCCAAATTGGACGTGCCTTATATGGAAATAGGGGTTCTTGGATGCTACAGACGCAACTGTGAGGTTCGTTTGAGCCATAAATGCTCAAAAAAATAGTGACATCCTTAGGATCCATGCCAGGGCTAGTTGCAAAAAGAAATTTGCCACAGATTCCAACTTTGTCCAAAATGGACAAATTTTATATGGATCTAGAGGTTTTTGTGCTCTTTGAACACAACGGTGAGGTTCATTTGAGCGCAAGGTGACTAGAAAAGGAGATCCCCCCATATTTGACAGAAAACCCTTTGAAAAACTCAGATCTGACGAACACAACCAAATCTCTCAAGAAGAGGACAGGGGCAAACAGATCTGAAGCTCTGATACCACATTGGAGTTGATGAGAAAACAACCCACAACTTCCAAGAACACCTGCATGAAAAAACCTGTCACAAAAAGAGAGAGAAGAAGGAAGAAGCTATGGAGGCTTGAATGCATTGATCCATGAGAGAGGAGAAATCATTCTTGACGTGCAAAAAGAAAAGTTGCAATTCAATAATGAATAATCTGTTACAATCTGTTATGAGATCAATCCTTATAAAAGGAGATCAGAAACCCTAAAAAGGGAAAACCCTAGGTTGCACAATAATAATTAATAAACAAATTAATTATTATATGCCTAAAGTTTAGCTTAAGTAGAAAGAGATAATAAGTGACTTTGTAATTAAATCAAACATGATTTAATTAATAAACAAACACTTTATTACTCTAACATGAAGGATGTGGGTATGCCATAAGGTTTTATCTTCATATAATATTTATTACACCTCAACATGGTTGTTTGTCCTATATTAGTTTAACCAGATTCAAAAGATAATTAGAGATTGTTTATGGTCTAATGGTAAAGGGAACATGACAAAAAATTCAGTTATGTGGCAGTGGTGCATTATGAGTAAAAAAGTTGGAGGTCCGGGTCTCAAAGACCTAAGGGAAAAAGACATTGCCTTGGTAACCAAATGGATTATCAAGGCTCTTTCAGGAAAAGAACCCTAGAAAGTCTTGGTTAGGAGCAACCTGTCAAGAGCCTACCCTAGAAAAAGCCCCTTTTGGAGGAACCTCCCATTGGTTGACATCATTGTTAGCTCATTCTTGGTCAAGGTTGAGGGATCCAAAGTATTCAAATGTATTTGGAGAGGTTGGGAACAACCCAAAGGTTTCACTCTCCATAGCAAAGTTGTATTTGCAGATGGAACCATTTGTGGAGGAAGATCTATTTGGTGGATCTTAGTGCATAATAATGAACCCCTTGCTCAAATGCAAGGATGCTCTGCTAAATGTTGGGCCTTGAGAGGGATTAATCTATTTAGTGATATCATCCAATAGGGAGGTTTGATTGATTGGGAGGAACTCAAAACCAAGTATGACATCTACATCACACAATGGAGAACATATGTAATGATTAGAGATACTTGCACCTCCCTTGGGCTACCTAGGAGAGTCACTGATGCTCAAGATTATGTCATCTCTCTCAGCTGGCCAGATGGATCTAAACTAAACAACACCAAAGCAAAATTTCTTTATTTACTTCTATCTGATAACTTTGATTTTCTTCAGCACATTTCTTGCAGTTGGGAGGGAGGAGGTGACCTTGAATGGTGGGTTAAACACTTTGAGGCTCTTTGGCAAAGACCAGTTGAGCCTAAATGAAATGCTTCCTTTGGAAGCTACTATTGCAAAAGTTACCTCTCAAGCAGCTCACTGGAGAATATAACATGTGTGAGATATGCAGGGTTCTCGAGACTGTTTATCATCTAGTCTTTGATTGTAATTATGCAAAAAAAATTTGGAACATGTTTGGAATTGTTGTTAACAAGAATGTCAATCATATTGATTTGCTGGTTGGAAACATTTTGGGCCTTAGGAAATCATGCATTATCTTTCTATCTTGCCTCTCAACTAAAATTTTGTGGTACATTTGGAAAAATAGGAATGATTATGTATTTAATGGAAGAGTTTGATCCCTTATTGAGTCTCAGAGGAGACTCACCTTTCATTTAATTGATATGCAGGTTACAACAGTGATCAAGCTTCAAAGAAAAAAGTTTGTGGATTTGACACAATTATTCTAGATAAGAAAGAACCTTCTCATGGATATACCTAAGGAAAGAGCACGGGAATCAAGACCCAGTTTGAGGCAGCTCTTGAGACTTTTATGATAGATCTCCAGGCTATCAGAGACAAGAAAATGGCAAAAGGTATTGATCCTATTGCAATGGCCCCTATTGTTGTGGCACGTCCTCAAGATGAACCTGTCCCAATCCCAGTTGTTGAAAGACTTATTCATCCATATGCACAAATGGTCCTAGATGACATAATCATTCATTGGTCGAATGACCCAATGGGCTGGGTTGCATGGGTTCCTAGAGGAGATAAAGAATAGAGAGGCTATAGTTTATGTTGATATGATAGCTCCTAGCTGTTATATTTTCAATTTTGTTATATCTTTTTGTATTAGCTATTTGATGTATCACTTTTAGTTCAACACTTGATACTGGTAGCATTTATTAAGTTTTGATGATAACAACCATATTGTATTTTTTGGACATCTTATATCTAATACCAAAAAAAAAATACAATTAGAAGATCCTTCATATGAAACACTTAACAAGACTTCATTTGTGCGGTCTCATTGAAAACTATTCAATTTCACCAATAGATTAAATACCTTTTATATTAACTTCCCTCAAAGAATCCAAAAACATTAAACATTAATTATTAAACAATTCAAACTAACAAATAACATCAAGCACTAAGGAACCTTCCTCTAAATTGCCAATGACTTTTCCACAATGTTTTCTTTCCATCAGCATCTTCTGCCGTAACCTAACTTTAAAAAACACACAAGATACGAGGACAGAGTCATAGTTATACATTTAATATAATTTAAAATTCAGAGTGTTACAGAAAATCGAAAGCTACCGAACCCTAATCTAGAAGCAATTTCATATTCAACTGAAAAGGATCTTCCCTGTATTTTGATAGCAATCGTCATCAATGCTTCAACTTTTCCGCCTGTAATTTACCTAGAAACAGAATCAATGAGCAAAGCAGAAATCGGCAGCTCAAAATTGTACGGAAATTTTACATCCATTTCGTTAACGTTTAGCATAAATTCTTGACAAATTGTGCATAATGGAAGCCAATCGTCAATGGAAACGTCACACACAGCGTCCACAATGTCCATCAATACTGGTACAAAGGCGTCCAGCCATGGATTTCACCTTTTTTGTTTTTTTTTCATTCAACGCCCATATTAATTTCTCATATTTTCATCTGTTTCAGTCCAAACCCTCTGTACATTTTAACAGAGAGCAAAATCGCTGAAATTATCCATCTTAATCTTCAAAGATTACAATTTTGAGGCATTTCTTGTCGAGCGGATGAAGATTCCGATCGGTAAACTGACGCTCGCTCTGAGCCTCTCTTGTAAGCAAATCCGTCGCCTGTGTGACCGCTTTATGTTGAAGGTACCCTCATCGAGGTCCCAGGTTCGAATCCCCAAGGGATGCGTGACCATTCATGTAGGCAAGGAGCAAAAGCGTTATGTCATTCCCATACTTCATTTGTACCATCCGTTCATTGGCAAGCTGCTTGTGGAGGCGGAGGAAGAATTCGGGTACGAGTACCAGGGACCCCTCATGATTCCATGTGATCTCCATGATTTCGAGCAGCTCGCATGTTTAATTGACAGGGAGAAAAGCCAATGATTTATCTATTTTGGGATGGATCTTCATGTGTGCTAGTTGAAATTTACAGACAATTCTATAAGATTCAATATGAAATAAATAAGATAGGAGAGATGAAAATAAAAGAGGGATTTTAGAGATTTTTGGGTTTTCTTTTTTGTCCTAATATGTTTAAAAATCTAGAATTTTAATGTGTCGGTGTCATTTGTTGAAACTTAATGATAACATAGTTTAGATTAGAAAGTTCAATGAGAGAGAACTAATTTTATTGTCAAAATTTGATTAATACATATATATGAATTATGAAAGTGAAGAAATTGAATTCTTTTTGGTAAATTACAAATTATTTATAAAATTATATAGTGTTTTAAGGGTTGTGATAATTTTTGTTTATCTATTTTCTCTCATACTTAACTAAATTTATCAATATAGTTTTTTTCTTATATATCATTTTTTTTTCATAGATGTCTTGACTTTGTTCTTGTTTTCTCACACTTTGTTTTCTCCATTTTTTCTTCAAGCTCGTTTCCATTTTAAAAACCAAAATTCATATTGTTTTCTTCAAGTAACAATAGTTAGCAAAGAAAACCTCCTTTTATTAGCTCATGTTGTCTACTAATAAATTGACTACATGCAAACCCTAAAATTAGAACAATTCCTCTAATTCATAAGAATGATTAAGAAAAACAGAAGTATCATGCAACATCATCACTTGTGAATAAGTCCAATGTAGATTCCAACAATCCTTAAACTTTCTCTTGCTAGGGCTAGGTCAAGTGCCACAAGTAAATAGGAATGTGAAAGAGTGTAAAAATATTGATGTTTTTTCCCCATAATATCATAATCTCTTGTTTAGCAACTAGGTGGAGGAAGATCCCTACAACAAATTAAAAAATATTAAATCACACGCCAACTATATTGTTGAAATTAAAGATAATGACATAGAATAACGAACCCAATGCTACCAAGGATAGAAAAGGGGAAAGATCCCTTTAATTTATAAAGTCAATAACTTACGATTTGTATGTGCTCATGATATATCCATTTATATATAATTTTATTGCATAAAGCAAAGACAAAGACATTTTGCAATCAACTAACATTAACTTAATATTAATATTTCTATCAAACCTTCATTTCTATATTTCCTAATGACCTCAAGACATAAAATATCATCACCGAGGCATAATTACATCATATAACACACAATCATATTATAGTTTAATTTAGAGTTTACATCATGTTTTCTAAAAGAATACCATTTGCAATGAAGAAAATATGTGATGAGGGGTGTTCTCTAGGATGGATGGACAAACTGGGAAGCGCATGCCTATATCCTCTCATACATTGAAAGGAAGAGGTTCCACTAGGCTCATGGAGGCTCAAATGCTAAGTGGATGCATTTATCCTTCGCTATAATGGAAGATGACTGTGCAAAATGAAAATGGAAATGCAAGATCTAGGGAAAGAATGGAAGGAAAGAGAAAATGCTATGAATACAGGAAGACAACAAATTGAAATCTAATTCTAACACCATATCCAAAATTCCAAGATGACGATTGACCTATAGTCTAAGTTTTAGTATGAAAAAGGTAGCTTAAGAGAAACCAGGAGGTCAGGGGCGAGTCCAAACGCCTTTGACCCAATAGAATATGATGGAAATACTATCAAATTGTAGCTCTCTATCATACCTTCTTTTATCCTCTTTCGCAATTGTGTTATCTATTGTAATGCCCCTCCCATAGTCTGATTTTCTATATATGTTAAGATGTTATTTATATTTATGGATTTACAGACCCCATACCTACATGTGTATGGATTGCGTGTATGTTTTATATTTCTGATTCATGTGCGTGATGTGGTTGAGGGATGGAGTTGTAGTTACTTTCTTGCGAGATCCACACGATCGGCCAATTCCCGCCATTGTCTGTTATATATTTATACATATATGTACATGCTCATCTTTTATGCAGGATTTCAAGTACCAGGCATTGACTTCCTGAATTATTAGGATGAGTGTGCCCTATCACATTATCTCAATGGTAAGAGAGGGGAGATAACAGATAGGTCCAATCCCAACCTAAGCCATCATTTGGCCTAAAATAGGGGACAAGTATCTTACTAACTACCTATCTAAATTTGTCAAGGTGACGTGAATTCGTGAACCCTTCCTTTGAGCATGATGGTTATTTTGAGTTAGTTGATTTTTAGGTGTTGCAATCATTTGAGTTTTATTACGTGATTTATTTATTGAAAATAAATTAATTAAGATTAATTATTATATAAGAATAATTAAATCTTAGAATTATTAGAATATTAGTTATAAGGATATTTAACTAGTAAGGGTCAATTAAATACTTTTGTTTAATTAAAAGACTTAAATAAAAGTCTAGTTTGGAATAAAAGGGATTTAATTAATTATTAAATTCAAAGATGAGTTTTGGGCATAATTGATTTATTTAAGATTTAATAATCAATTACATAATTATTAAAATGCTAAAATATGAATTGATTAGTTAAATATTAGTATGCAATTTAAGTTGCACATTCAGTTTTATAAAATTGAATTAGAAATTTGAGTCAATGTTGAGTTAGGAATTGTTAGAAAAGTGCATATAATTATGATTACAATTAATTAAACATGCAAAAAGGGAAATTAATAATTAAATGCAAAAGGAGTTAAGTGATTTTTATGTTGAGTTCTAATTTCTGTTTGGGTGTTGCATGTCAAATTTTGATTTCAGTGTTAACTGTTAAAATAGGTGAAAAATTAATCTCCCAAGAACACCTGCATGCATAACCCTGTCACATGGAAGAAGCAAAGAACATAAAGCAAGAAAATCATGGAGGCCAAAAAGCCAGAGACATCATATGCACATTCAAAAGAACAATATCTATTATGAACAATGCATTGAGTTACTGAAAAATACAAAGAGGGAATCCTTATAAAAGGATACCGAAACCCTAAAGGGGAAAACCCTAAAGAATAATAAGATGTCTAAGTCTAACTTAAGTGAAGAGAATAATAGACTAATAATTAAATAAATTAATTATTAGCTATAATATGACTACTCTAACATTTTCAAGTTAAGTGATTCTTTTATATTTTTCAGAGGGGAGTTTACCTTGTTTATGGTATTGCATTTTTTGAAACTCTAGGTTGCTTAGTTTTCTTTATTAGGAGGATTTTGACCATTATTCGATAGACATGTTTGCAAGTTTTGGCTCTGGATATGGAATTGAAGGAATTTTGAAAGCTTGAGAATTTTTGAAGTTTTAGAATTAGTTTTCAAATTAGCTTATGTATTGAGGTAGGGTTTTGAATCCCTTTGCAGTCTCCTTTTTAAAAGATTATTTTCTTCGTGTATTCCAGATTGTTGATTTTGGAGTGGTTGTGTATGATCTTCCATTGCTTGAGAATTTGGTTAGACAATGGCCATTGGATTTTTGTTTTAATTCTTGTTATTATTTAATCGGTTAAACCCTAGGAATTTGTTTGAGAACATTAAGAAAACATGTTATTGTTCCATTAGAATTTGTTAAAATCTTGATAGAAAATCCTTGAAATTATACTAGATCTTTCATTATATTGGAATACATCTTCTAGAGAAAAGAATAATTAGAAAATATGTGTTTGCATAATTGGATCTTTCATTATATTATTTTTAAAAAAAAAAGAGATGCTTGTTGATTTCCTATGTTGACAAGTTGAAGAAGCAATTATAATTGGATCTTTCATTATAATCGAATCTTTTATATGGATGTTTATCATTATAAACATGTCCAATTCATAATCCACCAGAATGAATTGCTTCTTCAACTTGTCAACCATTCGGTTCCATTTAATGAAAGATCCAGTTATAATTGCTTCTTCAACTTGTTGACAAAGATCCAGTTATAATGAAAGAAGCAATTACAATTGGATCTTTCATTATAACCGGAATGAATTTCTTCTTCAACTTGTCAACCATTCGGTTCCTGATTTCCTTATGAGAAAATATTTCTTACCTGGGGTGTCTGATGCAGGAGCATCCTAGGATTCTTGGCAATCATGTATCAACCAAAATATGTTTGTCTTTGAAGGTAGATTAGTAGTTTTGATCCTAGTTTGGTGGAGTATTGGCTTGGTTTGGGAGACTGGTTGCTTGGATTCAGTGGTTACCGGGGTGCTCGGTCTCTGAAGAACGCTCGGTAACTGAAGGCATCGATTGCTTCTGGTGCTCAACGATAACTGTGTTGCTCAGTTATGCTTGGCGTGGTCGGTTCTCTAACGCTTGGTTATTTTTCTGTTGCTCGGTGGCGTTCGGTGTTCTTGCTGACCGACTTGGTTATCTGGATGAATTGGCTTGGACGACTAGTGCATTTAATTTGGGTCGCGCGTTCCTCATGTTATGGATTTGATTGTTGGATGTGTGGGGACCTAGATCTATTGTGTTGCATTCTTCTATGCGGATTTGATGACCATTTGGGGCCATCTTGGAGATTTTATTTATTTGTAAGGCTATTTGAGAGCCGACTAATATTTTGTATTTAATATTTGTATATCCATGTAGAGTCAACTTATGGCTGGGATTTAGTATTTAAGTTGATGCTTGGGTAGTTGTTTGGGAGGGAGAAAGTAGTAAGAGTTAGTAGCTTGCGAGCTTAGGAATAGGGAGATTGCTTGGAAGTGTGAGTACAAGTTTAGATCTTTCTTGGGGTCCTACCAATATCATGTCTTGTTACAGATCTGGGCTAGCAAAGCACTGATGTTGTGTAAAAGACTTGGATCCTATGAGATCTTGTAGACTATTACTTGCTTTGTAATTGGCGATAACTGGGAAGGCCTTACAACCCGATACATTACATGTAATCAATGAACTTATGAATAAAGATTCTTGTTTTATCTCAGATTTGGTGTTGTTGTTGTTGAATTTTGTTGTGTTGTGGTTTGGCTGCAAGGTCGGACAGTCCTTAATTGGATCCTCCATCCTTGACTGTGTCAGTATGTCTCATTGCATTATGTGATGGTGTTTACATGGAGTGGGTTTAAGTTGAACTTTTAGGGTATGTCAACCAGGGGCCTTGGGGTTTTATTTTTTTATGTCATGACCATTTTTGAAGTCTCGATTTGATCGTGTATGATTTTTTGATATCTGTGAGTGAATCTCATATGTTGTATTGTGTTCGATCTTTACTTCATTTAACCTTAAAAAAGGTGACAAATGTTATGATGTTTGAGTCTGATTCACTTGGTCACCTTATGTTATTTACTGTGATTGTTTTACGTTCTGGATGATTATTTTATGGAATATGTTACTTCATGTTTTTAGGTGGATGTCATTGACGCTTTGAGTATCATTGGTCTTGTGATGTGAGACTATGAGGATTGTTATTATTTTGTTGAGATATCCATTATGGGATGAATGATCTTAGATAAATGTCTATATTAAGATGGACTGTTTGATCCTTGTATATGATGTGTTGATTTTCTACTATGGTTCATTATTTTACTTTGGTGATTATCATGATTTATGGTTTATGAGAAGCTTTTATGGTTTTAGTTTATTCTTCTCCTTATTATTTTGGTTGGAGCATTAGGGTAGTTTATCTAAGTGTATAGGTGGAGAGTGGCTTGTAATAGGTGTCAGGACCCGCAAGTGGCTTCCAGGATAACTTATTGCAAGTGACTTAGTAAAGTGATAACTAAATGACATTGAGATGCTCAGGTTATGTTTGAATTTCATTGTGAGTTTGTTTTCAACTTGTTGATCTATCCAAGTTCGGTGAATCACCTAAGTTTAAGTTTCAGTTATTCAATTTCATGCACTCTCTCTCCCTTTTCCTCCTAAAGTTAGTTGAGTTTTAAGGTGATTCAAAGGGAAGCCGACCCCTAATCTGGAGGTCTACTTTTTGATAGGTTACCCATAGCCTTAAAGTAGTCCCATGTTTCACAGGATTTCTAGGTTCACACTTAGCTTATTTGGGTGCAATCCCTAGTGACAACAATTCCTAGTGGCATCTCCATTTTCATTCAATTTGTTTCTGACTCCATTTGGTTCCAATTACATTCTTGTCTTTCAATCTCGGTACTAATGTCCATGTTTTTTTTTGTATATGTTCAATTTATTCATTCATGGCCTTAATCCATTCATCATTTTCAAGTGCATCTTTAAAAGTTTTCGGTTCAAATTCACAAACTAAGAATGTCTTTTTTCTCAACTTACTTCATGTCATCATGTGAGCTTTCTTATCTCCAATAATCTGATTCTGTGGATGATGTTTGCTTACGTATCTTGCAAGTATAGGTTCAATTCTTTGTTCTCCATTGTATTGTCCATGAGCGGTATATGATCATGATTTGAACATCGGTAATAGTTTGTTTATTCTTGGTCTGTATAGATTGATGCTCGGTAGCATTTTCCTAATGCTCGATAGCGCCAAGTTGTTGCTCGGGCAGTGTTTCAGGTTGCTCAATGTAAGTAAATCTTCCATAATCTTTTGGTTCCTTTTTTCTTTCTTCATCACTCTTGTCAGCAAATTCATCAACTCTCACATTTGCACTTTCAATCATCTTGTTATTAGCCTTATTCAAATATTTGTAAGTTTTTCTCTTAGTAGAATATCCTAAGAATATTCCTTCATCACCTTTGAATCAAATTTTCTATTTCTATCATCTTTCACAATATAACATCTACTTCCAAATATTTTGAAATAACTTACATTAGGTATGTAACCATACTATAATTCATCAGGTGTCTTGTTTGAATCTTTCTTTAATTGAACTCGGTTCAATGTGTATACATTAGTACTAACAACTTCTCTCCAGTATAATTGTGTAACATGCTTTTCAATCATTAGTATTCTAGAACAATCCATAATAGATCTATTTCTCCTTTCAACAATCCCATTTTGATTGGGTGTCCTTGGTGTAGAAACTTGTCTCTTAATTCCATGCTCATTACAAAAATTAGTGAACTCATCAGAAATAAATTCACCACCTCTATCTGATCTCAAGTATTTTAGTTCTTTACCACTTTCTTTCTCCACCTTAGCTTTATACCATTTAAACATCTTAAACACTTCAAATTTTTCTTTCAAGAATATGGCAATCATCATTCTAGAAAAGTCATCAACAAACAAGATAAAATATATGTCTCCATAATAACTCTGAGTTCTCATAGGACCACACAAGTTGGTATGAACCAACTCCAAAATAACATTAGATGAATAGTTTTTTCTCTTAAACTAGATTTTAACATTTTTCCCATTTGACATTGTTTTCACATGACATGGTCAGGTTTAGATAAGCTCGAGAAGCCTCTAAATCTCCTTTTCTTATCGATCTTAACCATGTTTTAAAAATTCACATGACATAACCTTTTGTGCCGTAACCACACATCTTCAGTTCTAGCCAACAAACAAGAAGTTTCAGCATTGTCAAGATAAAATAAATTACCTTTAGATTGTTCACCAATACCAACCAACTTTCCAATCTCATCATAGATTTTCACCTTTCTATTCTCAAATGCAACTCGGTGTCCTGTGTTATTCAATTATGCTACACTCAACAGATTATAATTAAGTCCCTTCACCCAATATGCATTTTCACATCTGATCTTATTTTTCAACAATATAGACCCTTTTCCCTTTACTAGACAAGGTGTATCATTTCCCATTTTAATAGATCCATCATTATAATGTTCAAGGTATTCAAATTTCTCTTCATCACTACTCATATGATGTGTACAGCCACTACCAATGATCCAAGTATCATTCTTGCTAAATTTAGAAATAAGTGATGTTTCAACATACCTTTCTTCTTCTTCTGAATCTTCTTTCAAAGCTATGAATACCACCTCAATATCTTCATCAGTGTCAATGTCGATGTCATCATCATCATCATCTTCAACAAGGTAACATGCCTTCTTGTCTTTGTCTTTGTAATCTCAATTACTTCTTTTTTCATACTTTCGGTTGCCTCTGTGTTCTCGGTTGTCTCTTCTGTCAAACTTCCTTTCATTAGATCTTTCATTACTTTTCTCATCTTCTTTCTTGTTAGAACATCTAGCTGCAATATGGCCAATCTCTTTACAATTAAAACATACCAAAGGTAGTTTTCCTTTGTATCTTCCTTTACCTTTCTGCAGTCTTCTAGCCATTAATGCTTCAAGCTCATCGAGTTCGTCCTCATCACTTTTACTATCACTCTCATTTCTTATCATGTCTTTGCTATTTGATTTACCAATTTTTAGAGATGACATAAATGCATATTCAACAGTAGGAACAACACTATTATCAAAGTTATTCAACTCAAATGTAGCCAATCTATCGATTAGACTATATCAAGTGTAATATTATTACCAGGAGATGATCTCATCTCATGAATTCCAAAAACTCTAATAGCATAAACAAGTGACAAGGTTTTGAGAATTTTACTTACAACAATGTCTTCTTCAATAATACCTCCTACTCCTCGGATAGCATTCACAATCTCCTTGTTTACTGTACTGTGATATGTTTTCTCCTTCTTTCATTTTCATGTCATCAAACTTTCCTCTAAGACTTTTAACTTTAGCCCTTAGCACATTCACGTCTCCTCCATGAACTAGTGTAAGCTTTTCCCACATCTATTTAGAAGAAGTACATGTCTTAACATCTTCAAATTCGACATCTGATAAGGAAGAAGAAAGCTTTATCATTGTAGTATTGTGTTCATGTCTTTATCTCATCTGATTAACAATCAAAGGTCCAGTGGGTAAGATGAAATCATTATCCAAATAATATATTGCAGACTCTCCAATCCCTGATAGGTACAATCTCATTCTACTTTTCCATGTTGAGAAGTTGTCTTTGTTCATCTTTGGCACCTCTCTCTTACAAATCTTGTGATCTTTAGCTTAAGTCCTTCAAACTTTCCTTTCAAGCACTCTATGCTCTGATACCAATTGTTAGATAACTGAGAGGGGGGGAAAATCAATTAAGTCCAGTTATCCTATAGTCCCAAATCTTCCAGATGTATATAACAGAAACTTTCAAACCAATTAATCAACTCGGTAAAATATCAATAGTGCCTTTCTCTTCATATACCGATTACCATTAAATTAAGTATTGTGTTTACTAATCAATCTAGTTCTAATAATGTGTAAAGTAAAATAACAATTCAACACAGCCAAACACATATAACAATTAGATTTTTAATGTGGAAACCTTGTTAGGGGAAAAACCACCTAGGACTGATAACCCAAAATAATTCACTCTTTTGAAGTGAGCTCGGTTAAGAGCCAAACCTATTAAAAGTTACAAAAAAACATTGTGAGGTGTGACCTAGTTAGAGGATTTATCACGAAAAGTTCTCCCTTGACCAAACATTCACTATGGGGTCAACAAGAAAACAATCAAAGTTCATTGAATGTCATATTGAAATATAAAGACTGTTAAGTCCCACTCGGTTAAGAGATTTATCTATAGCAATGGTTAAACTGATACAGTAATGATTTGATTCAAATACAACTTAACTTGTAAATTTTTCAGATCTATGCTAAGCTCAGAAATACCTCTGATCAATAATCAATTCAATATCTTCATTTCCTCCAACTCTATTCTGCTCGGTAATTGCTTTCTCTATCGTTTGGTGTTGTCTACATATTTTCTCGGTTCTATCTTCAACCAGTTTGACCAGCATTACATGAAATCAATCTTTTAACATGAATTCTCCTCCAACAGACTCAATAATGAATCTCATGTCTCTTTATATAGACATCATAAACCATTTTATTTCCATCCATATATTTTTCCTCTTAATCTTCATTGTTGATTTTGTCGCTTTAACCTTCCTTGGCAGTTGTGTCAATAACACGTTTCATTCTCCTTCATCTGATCATCCTTGAATTTTGTTAGTCATTTGATCATCATAACAAATATTATCATTTACCTTAGAATCATAAACAATTGTCTAGCTCATCATCTTTAGTCGGCAATCATAAGTTCCATTTATTTCTTTCACTTGGTCAATACCAAAATGCATCGGTGATAACTAGCTCAGTTAACACTATGTACTCGGTACACACTACACTTGCTCGGTGTATACTGAATTCTTCATTTACCGACCACATAAATTTGTTCATAATTGATTTTCAATACATAACATATTCATGTAATACAATCAAATAACTAATATAATGCCATAGACTCATCAATAAGTTACCCAATCAGTACCATATCCATATCTTTCTCATCCATCTCATCTTCATGTAGATATCTCATTCCTTTACCATTTTTCCTTCTTAAGATGTTTGTAACCATCATGATGAGTACAGTCAAACCTAGTTGACATCAATGACAATACATTAACTGATTTAATGTCTTACATACACTTTAGTAGCTCAATGATTATCAATCACCATCTTTCAATTATCCATTCCATTGTCAAACTTTCCTTCAAGATATTCAATCAGTTGTAGTTTATCAAATTAGTGTTAGGGTATTTGACGTAAATATTTGAACAAGTTGTCAACCTTATATTAAAAATACATAAGAGAATCTGTAGGAAATTGAATGTAGTTTCTAAGCTACTAGTTTTTTTGGTGACTTATGGTTGATGGTTGGTCACAACATGTGCAAGAAACTCTCAAAATCCCTATTGGCATGTATATCTTATGCTAGGTCATCAAACCCTTCTTTAAGATAGGTTATTTACCCATTTTGAATATTTTTTGAATCATATCAAAACTAATTTAGAAATTTGAATCCTTCTACTCACCTTGTAAAGAATATAAGGACAAAAACCTTTAGGATTTAACATGATTATTGAATGAAACCCCATTGGTTTCTTTAAAGTTTAGAGAATATAAACTTTTCAATTTCTCATGAGTAACTTCATCAAGTATACTTTGAGCATGAAAATTTCAATAGCATTTTAGGCATCTTGACATCATCAATATTTTAGTTATATATTTTAAATTTTTGTAGAATACATTATTTAGAAGTTATTTTTTTGGTGACTTATGGTTGATGGTTGGTCACAACATGGGCAAGAAACTCTCAAAATTCCTATTGGTGTGTATATCTTATGCTAGGTCATCAAACCCTTCTTTAAGATAGGCTATTTACTCATTTTGAATATTTTTTTAATCATTTCAAAACTAGTTTAGAAATTTGAATGCTTTTGTTCACCTAAAGAATCTAAGGACAAAAACCTTTAGGTTTTAATGTAATTATTGGATGAAACCCCATTGGTTTCTCTAAAGTTTAGAGAATATAAACGTTTCAATTTCTCATGAGTAACTTCATCAAGTATACTTTGAGCATGAAAATCTCAATAGCGTTTTAGGTATCTTGGCATCCTTAATATTTTAATAATATATTTGTATTTGTTGTAGAATAAATTATTTATAAACCTTTGGGAATGAAATAAAATAACTTTTCCAACAAGTTTTATTTGTGCAAATCTATTTTAAATTCAATCTTCAATCAAACAATGCTTATTAATATATTATTAATAGATATTTCCAACAAAATATTTGAAGTGTTGGCTGCATGAACAAAGGATAGGTTTTGGACAAGGCACTCAAATTGTAGATAAAGATCTCCAAGTCATTTGTGGAAGTATGGGAGCGGGACAAGGCAATCTAGGTGGTGGTCATGGCACTCAAGAAGCTCGTGGGAGCATGGTATCTAGGCCTTCTTTTGGCATTGTATTGAGTTGGCAAGGTTACAATAATTGGAAGAAATTGGTTTGGTTGTAATTGATGGAAACTAAGTCAATTTACTCATACATCATAATTGGTAAAGTACATGATGCAATTGGTGTGAAGGATAAGTAATTAGTTATGCAGGAAAATGGTTAAGTCCAAAAGATTGGTAGACAGAGAAGTCAACACTATGGTAGTGGTTGTGACAATTGAAGAATTATGAAGTGCGGTCACATATACAGTATCAACATGGTCAGAGTAAAGTGTGGTTCCGACCATAACTCATTTTGTTGATTGTTGATAGACATCTTGGTGACACGATCATTGAAACAGGTAAGAACACTTATTGTTCTTGAGAGTAAGTTGAAAGATGTTAGATCGGTAAGCGGCATAGTTATTGCGATGATACTTAGTGTTATGATGACATGTAACAATGGTGATAAAATCAACAAGGTGTTAATTATGGATTCAAATATATTATTTTGGGAAGATCTAAGGCAATATATTTGAAAAGTCAAAACGTGTTTGATTATTTTGGATAAATATAATGCAGATCTTATTGTAAGCCGATGTAGTCATAGGAGATTGTGTTTTGCATAGAGATTATCACTTTGGAAGGAAACTATTTGATTCTCATGAAGTCAGTGCTAGAAATGTATACAAATGATACTGCTCATATTGAATTTTTTGTTGTGTTGTTATTGTTGTATATTTTGTGAAGGATGCTATGGTTGATTGTGAAATTAATTAGGGTTGCAATCAAAGATCTACTAGAGTCAGATTGGTGAGAAGTTACAGAGAGAAAGAAATAGATTGGATCTGTCAAGCAGTCAGTGCTACATCTAGATCACTCAACTTGTTGTTCCCTAGCAGTTACAACAAGAAAATCCCTTAATTGGGTGAACTCTAACAGGTTCCTATTGTAAATCCCTTAATCGGGTGATCTATTAATAGAGTTTTCAAATCTTTTAACAAGATAGATCTTAGTAGTTCTAATTGTACTTATAACAAGGTACTAATCACTCCTAACAGAGCGAGCCCTCAAAAAAAGGTAATTGTAAGCTCCTAAAAGGCCAAACTCATTTACTGCAATAGTGGGCTTGTGGGTGTCATCCCCACCGTGGTTTTTCCCTCTAACCAAGTGTTTCCACACAAAAATCATTGTGTCATGTGTGATGATTTTTTGGATGTCTGATATTGCTATCTTTTATTTGTTTACTTCAGTTATATGCTTTACTATTTGGAAGATATTAGTAAGGTTAATTAGATCGGTGGATGAATTAGTTTTAGATTTGTTTTCACTAATTCATGCCTCCTTCTCAGTGCCTAAGAACTCTAACACCTTCTTCAAGGCCTTGAGGTTCTTCTTTTCCTCAAACATGGGATAGCCTACTAGGTTCATAGAAACCTTCTTTAATTTGCAGTATTTTAGGTTATATTAGATGGATGAACAAGTTAACGTAGGAACTGGTCACAATTTGGTTGTTAGATGATAGTCATCATGATGAAGTTTGGTAGTGTTTGCTTGAATTAGATTCGATTTTGATTGTTGGTAAACAATCTGGTTATTTTTTTGGTGACTAATGTTTGATGGTTGGTCACAACAATGGATGGAAAATTTGCAAGCTTCTTTTGTGGTTTTGATGCTACTCTCAAATTCTATAAAACTGTGGACCTTTCTTTTTCAAACTTGGTATATTTTGATCTTTATTACTGGTCTATATAGGATCATGGTATGCCAAACTATGGCCTTAACTGGCAATGAAATTTCAAAAAATCAAGGTTAGGCAACTTGACATAAATAATTGAACAAGTTATCAACCTTATATTAAAAATACGTAAGAAGAGAATCTGTAGGAAATTGAATGTAGTTTCTAAGCTACTAGATTTTTTTGTGACTTATGTTTGTTGTGACTTATGTTTGATAGTTGGTCAAAACATGGGCAAGAAACTCACAAAATTCCTACTGACATGTATTTGTATTTGTTGAAGAATACATTATTTGTAAATTATGTTTTTGGTGACTTATGGTTGATGGTTGGTCACAACATGGGCAAGAAACTCTCAAAATTCCTATTGGCATGTATATCTTATGCTAGGTCATCAAACCCTTCTTTAAGATAGGCTATTTACTCATTTTGAATATTGTTTGAATCATATGAAAACTAATTTAGAAATTTGAATGCTTCTATTCACCTAAATAATCTAAGGACAAAAACCTTTAGGTTATAACGTGATTATTGGATGAAACCCCATTGGTTTCTCTAAAGTTTAGAGAATATAAACGTTTCAATTTCTCATAAGTAACTTCATTAAGTATACTTTGAACATGAAAATTTCAATAACACTTTAGACATCTTGACATCCTCAATATTTTAGTTATATATTTGTATTTGTTGTAGAATAAATTATTTATAAACCTTTAGAAATGAAATAAAATAACTGTTCCAACAAATTTTTTATTTGTGCAAATCTATTTTAAATTCAATCATAAATCAAACAATACATAATAATATATTATTAATAGATGTTTCCACCAAAAATATTCAACAGCATGATTTCACCATTACAATAATACATTCTAACATGTCAAATGTTTCTCACCGAATCCAACAACACACAAAATGTTGAAAGACAATTGAAAGGGCCATGGATTGGGACTTCATCTTTATCTTTTGATTATATGCACCATTATGCCTGCAAAGTCAGTGCATGCACATACCATTCTACGTAATAATGTTCAGATTGTCAAAAGTAATTTTACGCTTTATTCATTGAAAATTCAGTAATCGCGTAACTTTGACTGTTAAACTGAGTGTGCAAAGTATACAAGGAAAATGGCATCTTTCGCTACCTGAGGTCGAAATTATCCTTGCTGATGGAGAAGCCGGAGACTGGAATGGAGTCTTTATGTAGAAAGAAGGCTTTTTCTTTAATCTTAAAATTATATTAAATGAAAGGATGAAAAAAAAAACTTTAAGTTTTTTTTTTGAATCTTTGGCTATCCTCCATTAATTAGGGTGTTTGTGTAATCAGAAAATTCATAAGTTGTGTTTTCATGATTGCATATTTTAAGAAATTGATCTTAAAGTTTTATTTTATTTTGACTTTGATTTATAAGTATGGAATCTGGTTTAATTTGGTGAATCTTGAGTTTTTATAGTTAGAGTTCAAATTTATGTCTTAAAAAGTATAATAAGCTGATTTAGTATTTATTTGTTTCCATCTTTGTATTATATTATATTTAATAATTTTAATTATTCATTTGCAAATCACTTAGAAATCATTAGAAGGATTCATTTGTATGAGAACATCATAACAACATCATATAGCATCATAATTGCATTATCATCTTAATCATATGACTACATGCTTACTTATTGTTTGACCATGGTTCATCATTATTGAATTAGTCTATATCTTGGAATTGAAAAGAACATCCATGATCCTAATAAGAGTTGTTGATCAACCTCACATTAGTCCAACAATGTAAAGACCGGAAAATCGACAAGAGACATTAAAGCTATAACCACGAGAAATTCGCATAGTCGAAAAGAGATCAAGTCTAAAAATTAACAAAGACTTTTCAACATACATAATTTCAATTGCATAATTTCACAAATTCAGAATTTACATCATAATTCATATAACATCGACCTTTCTTGTCGAGATAAATGAAAATTCGACCAACTATCGAAGTACACATCATAGATAAAATTAATTACAAGAGATATGTCGACCATACTGTCGACCATAAATTATTTACAAATCAGATTATTTACAATAATCACAAGACCCGAAGGTCGAAAAAGTCTAAGATATCCAATACATGCCATCGGACAGCCAGTTGTCCATCTGCATGATCAAGTCTCCTATGCCATCGAACAGCCTGTCGTTCATCTGCATAGTTTGAGACAGAAATGTGATTCAGGCATTTTATCCACCCAACCACGGAGTGGTTAGCTCCCTCGGGGCTCATCCTGAAATGAAGAGCTCGCCGACCCTACACGAGTGACTTATCAAAATGACACAAGTGGATCGGAAAGGAATCTGGTGCAAGCTATGATTGCCTACTTCGTCTCACATAAAGTAAATCAAACACAGGTATGGCAGAGAGAAATAGAACATAACCAACACAAATTCAATTATGTGTTTACAAGCTTAGGCCTAAGCATAAAAATACCAGAATTCAACTAGCAGGTAAAAATAAACTACTTTTACCCTTCTCTGTAATTCCATATTCGGCACCCTTTCCTAGGATATCTTATTCCAACATAAAAATAGAAAGTACACAAACAACACAGGAGTTCTGGAGTATGAATCTTACTCATAATAACAGAAAAATACTGTAATAAAATTCAGCATTTAAAACCAAAGATCAAGTAGTTCTCATATTCCAGTATAGTTTTATACCGTACGCTAGCAATCACATAAATTGTAGTGCATAACATACACACACTTCAGAAATGTTGTTGTAATAGAAAATATCAATAGCACATTCAGCAAGTGTATAAATTTTGAGAATTGAACTATCATTATAGCGTTCAATGTTGAAAACAAATTAAACCGTCTACTGAACAGGGATTTTTGTTACTACAACAGACTTGCCCCGTGAATGATGTTCTCTTCCTAAGTTTGGTCACTAAGCCTTCAATAATGATCCATGTATGATGATTATGACTTCATTCTGTTTTACAATCCATTAATCATACTAACACAATTCTTGTCTTAGAAAACCATAGCCAAAATGAAAGAGCATCTGAAACAATTCTACCAAAAGTTTTAATGTATAGTTCACTGCTTGTGAAAAAGAAACAAATCAATGATTATGTTATTGGTGTTTACTAACTTGATATTGACACACTGTCAAAGACAACATGATTCAAAGACAGTGACATTGAAAAAAACATGCTGGTCTCAAAGAAACTCAAATTGCAAATGTCAAACTCGAAATGAGTATTTTCTGTAGGAGTTAATAGCCAAGTTTTCTTTATAACAACTGTCTATAATATTCAAGGAACATAGAGTTCTGAAGCAATTAAGAAACAATACTACTGGTTGCAAGGAATTTGCAAGTCTCTACGTTGATCAATCATAAACAAACACCAGAATTGTTTGACAGAGCTTTTCGAAGGAAAAGACTTTGCAGTCTTACTATGATAGCAAGAAATGATTGCTAACGGTTACAAATTCAATTTGCTCTGCTATTAAAACATTTTGGGGAGGTGCGGTTGCAGATGGTTACGACGGAAGCTGCCCCGTTTGCTTACTAAAGGTTACAAGGATTAGGTGGTCTTTAATTGGAACCCCTGCCTTGACCGCATCATATAATGAATTGTTCACAATATATGAGTATCAACCATTTCTTATTAGGCTTTCCTACGTTTCCTGTACCTTAACTACATTGATCAAGACGAAGACCAGATACAAAACAATTTCCTTATTCATTGCAGAGAAAATGCGAACTGATTCCAGCCCGCAATAAAAAAAAGTTATGATAAGAAGGAACTTTATAATGCCCAAAGACAATTGAAGCACAAGGACAGTTTCAAATTACAAAGGTTTTGATTCAACAATTAACTGTTTCAAAAGAAAAATGAAAATCTGTCTGAACTCCAAAATCCATATGCGAACAATGATTTATCCTAAAACTAAAACTTTACAATCCATCAAATGTCTGTTTTCAGAATTCCTCAATTCATTTCTAGACTCAGAGTTCACCGCTGGTTTTGAAAAAGGAAAGGGCAACAACTGTGTTTAAGCAGAGAGTAGAGGCAGCTGAAAGTGAGCGGAATTAAAAATGATTTTTACTTCAACAACATATGATGCTTTTTCAACTATATCATACAACATTTTATCCAATAGCTCCATAAAAAAACAATTGAACATTTAGAAAAATGATCATTGCAATCATGAAAAATTATTATGAACAGGGAGTGGAACCTGGATGATTTGTGCTCCCTTCCTTGTTTCAGCGCAGTAAGAACCAAAAAATTTCTTCCTCTGCTTCTTCCAAACAAGAATGAAGTATTTCTAATTTCTAATGTTGCTCTTCGAAGAATAATGTGAACTGTTACAAAAATAGAACAACGCAAAAACCCCCCAGACAACTTCTAAACTGTTCTCTTTTTATTGCTCCCCACATTTCAAGAATGATAGTGCATAAGAATGATCTTCTCTAAGCAGTTATTTACGTATATACAATGCAATCTCCCAGTCCCTGCTTTCTTGCCTCCATTTTCACAGATATTAAGGAAGATAACATACGTGCCAAAAGAGGATAACATATTCTTTTTAACCGAATTAACAATCTTTCAAGCCCACTCTCTATTATTATATTATCAAAACATAAAGAAAATGTGTCTCGTTTACAAATTAAATATTTTCGTTAAAAAAAACAAAACAATCCACTTCCTTGGATTATTAACTCCGGAAACATGTCATAAAAGAAATTAAAGTTTTACCGTTAATTATGGAAATGGAGAACACGGTTGTGACATCCTTCCCCTCTAAGAGAGTGCATCGTCTCTGATGCTTTAAGATGATGTTAACAAGTAATCATATTCAGAAAACAAGTTCAACGTTGAAATATTCACTCAGGCAAGAGCAAGAAAGAAATCTATACTATCCAAACATTCACTTATGAAAACACATCAATAAACTTATAAGATTTAAAAACAAATCTAAGTGCTGTGTGCTTGCAACCATTATTTTGATCTCACCCCTGTCGTCAAGATAAATACACTCTACCTCAATCACATTTCCGCCTTCATCTCCTGTCATGCATGCTCAAACTCAAAAGATCATCAGTAGGTTAGTTCCATTAAACCCATAATCGAATTTGAATTGCACAATCATTTACATCATTTCATTTCATCATAAGAAATGATACATAATGAAATTAAAACTTCCACATACTACTTCATACTTTCATTTCATTTAAAAATTTCATCATATATCCAAAGATAAACATATCGAAAGTATGTCGAAATCATTCATTTAGTACTGCTTAGGTCGTCAAACTGTTGACCCAAGCAAATCATAAGTCTGAAAACTATAAGTAAAATAGTCACTCAGATTGTTTTGTCTAAAAACATCAAATCATACTGATAGTTCTATGACTTAAAACAAAAACATCAAAGCACACAGATAGTTCTAAACTAAGAACATCAAATCGGGTTACATCATGGACCCGATGTCATATGGAAAACATAACAAATAGTTCAAAGCTTAAAGCTCATATCAAAAAGTAAAACTAAGCAAACAACTGCGGAAAAGACCTATGCATGTCTTCCGCATCCTCCCAAGTAGCACTGTCAACAGAGAATTGGTCCCATTGGACCTTATACTGCAAAATTTCCCTGTCACGCACCTTGATGGTACATTGATCAACGAGGCAGGTAGGCTGCACCAACACCACCCCCAGATCCTGAACCTGTAATACACGCCAATCAAGAATGTGAGATGCATCTGAGTGATAAGGTTTCAACAAAGAAACATGAAAAACATCATGGATTTTGGCAAGAGCAGGCGGTAGAGCAAGTCTATAGGCAACAGGGTTGATGACTTCCAAAACATCAAAAGGTCCCACATATCTCAGTGCAAGCTTTGAAGCCTTGCCAAAAGAAATTGAGCTTTTATGTGGTTTCACACGTAGAAACACCTTATCCCCTTCCTGAAATTGCCTAAAAGTGCGGTTCTTATCAGCATAACTCTTTTGTCTATCAGCTGCTTCCTTTAGCCGAGCACGAATCAAAGCCATCTGTTCTTCCATTTCTCTCAACATATCAGAACCAATAACTATCCTGTCCTCTACTCTATCCCAACTGATAAGAGTATGACACTTATGTCCATAAAGTGCCTCAAATGGTGCCATTCCCAAAGAAGCATGGTAAGAGTTGTTGTAGGCAAACTCTACCAATGGAAGATACTCTTCCCACTTATACTGCTGGTCCATACATTACATCCGGAGCAAATCTTCAATCACTTGATTTACTCTCTCAGTCTGTCCGTTTGTCTGAGGATGATAAGCGGTACTGAAATTCAATCTAGTTCCCAAAGATGCATTCAAGGTTGTCCAAAACCTTGATGTCATTCTAGTATCCCTGTCAGATATGATAGTCTCAGGTACCCCGTGCAACCTGAAAATTTCTTGGACAAACTTTTTGGCCAAAGCCAATGATCCATCTTTCAAGCTCCCTGGAATAAAATGAGCTACCTTGGTTAGTTTGTCAACTACAACCAAGATTACATCATGCCTACGTCGTGTCATGGGTAAACCCTGGATAAAATCCATGCTGATGACTTGCCATTTATACTCTGGTATATCATGTGGATACAAAAGTCCTACTGGATGGATATGTTCAACCTTAACTCGCTGACATTCCAAACACTGGGCTACAAAAGCTGTCACGTCTCGCTTAAGCCCTGGCCAAAAATACAACAGCCTCACATCGGCAGACATTTTATCAAAATAGACACACAAAAAAGGATAATTGGTATGTGTGTATGCTAATCTCACCATTACAATAATACATTATAACGTGCCAACACCAAATCTACCTGAAGTGTTGACTTCAAAGATTGTCATATAAACAAACTAAAATAAACACTCTACTTGAAACATTGAAATATTATTACAATAAGACATTCTTATGAAAATGAACTTGAAAAAAATGATAAATGACATGCATGTATGCTAATCTCACCATTACAATAATACATTATAATGTGTCAAATATGTGACACACCAAAAAAATCATTCAACCTAAGAATCAAATCTCAATACCAATTTCACACATCATGTGTACTAAACAATGATACAATAATAAATATTTATTATTATTTTTTGGCCAAAATTAAGTTTAAAATGAATTATATTTATTAGAAATAGTCCAAAATAAAGATCCAGACTTTTGAAAGACACACTTCCCGCTCCGTTACGTAACGGCCCGTACATACGGACCACGGATTGGGACTTCATCTTTATCTTTGACTTTATGCACAAAAACACTAAATACAAATTATAAATACATTCTACAAACACAAAATATAAAGATTTTATGCGCCTGCACAGACACAGAATATGCAGGAAAAATGTCCGTCTTACTGCTGAGGCCATTTCACAGACTCGAAATTGTATAGATCACAATTTCCAGATCGCCATGAAGATCAAAATAGGCTGCAGGATTCTCAAAGCCAGGAATCTAAAGCTCAGTCTTTTATGCCTCTTTAGCAAGCAAATCCGGCGCCTCTTTCGCTGCCTGAGGTCGAAAATATCCATGACGAGGTCTCGGGTTCGAGTCCTCGCCCTCATGAGACCTTCCATGGAGAAGCCGGATAGTAGAAATGGAACCCTCGCCCGCCCTTTGCAATCATTCTGTGGAAAAAGGGCCGTCCCGAAGGGTTGTGTAGCCATTTATGTAGGCGAGGAGAAGAATCGCTATGTGATTCCAATACTGTATTTATACCATCCCTTCATCTCTAAGCTTCTTTTGGAAGCGGAAATGGAATTCGGATCTCATAGCAGGGGACCTCTGACGCTCCCCTGCCACACAGACGACTTCGAGCAGCTCAAATGGCTGATTGATCGGGAAGAAAGGTGATGATTTTATCAACTGCATATATTCAGCAGATATTTGTTAGGGTTTTACTGTAACGGAAAATATTTGTATGTCGCGGAATCGAATCCTCTTAAGCAGTGAGTGATTTGTGTTCTGTCATATGAATCGAATGCTCAAATGGCTGATTGAAAGGGAAGAAAGGTGATGGTTTTATCAACTGCATATATTCAGCAGATATTTATTAGGGTTTTACTGTAACGGAAAATATTTGTATGTCCTGGAATCGAATCCTCTTAAGCAGTGAGTGATTTGTGTTCTGTCATATGAATCGAATGCTCGGTTGCGCGTTTGTCGACGGAGGAACTGAATTGCCAACAGAATTTTCTTGTAGGGAATAGATTAAAATCGTTTCCCTGCTCTGTAAATGTTTGTGAATAGATTAGTTGAATGAGTAAATTCTATTGAAAATATCTGGGGTTTGTATAGTGAGATGCTCATGCGATCTGGTTGGCAGTTTTGAATTTGCTGAAGATTATCCAGCCTTTTAAATAAATCTTGAATGTATATCGTATGAAACGACAAAGTCCTCCGGATTAAAAAATGCGTAATGGTGAAAATTGGATATTTTTTCATTATTGATTATCTTTAGAAACTGATTTCAATTTCTAGATTTCTTGTTTGTGGTTTTGGATTAGATTTGTGGGTGTGGATTTGATTCATGTTGTTTTTGTGGTAGTGGATTTGAATTTTCAACTTTCAAAAATCTAAGTTCAAATTTGTATCTTTTTAATTTTTTCATTTTTGTTGTTGTGAGTTGACTTAATATATATTTGTGTTGATTTTGTATTATGTTGTTGCGGTTAAGGACTTTATTATTCATTTGCTAATCACTTAAGATTCATTAGAAGAATTTGTCCACATAAGAACATCTAGAACATCTTAATTGGGTATCTTTGTCTAAGTATATTGACTTGCTTCTTATTTTCTACTTAGTTTATCATTGTTGCATCAGTTTGTCTAAAGGTTTGACTATTATATATTTAAATAAATATTTCTCTACTTTGTAGAATTTGATCTTGCTATCCTCGATAGTCTAATGTATTTTTGTCCTATTATTGACCCGATGTCTTTTCTTTGAAAGTATTTTCTCATTATATGTGTGTTTTTTCTTCTAAGTTGGTTATTACCTTTCCTTTCCTTCTACATACACCTTCTTCACTTGTCCATGAGCTTCATGTTGCCTCTACATTTCCTATTATGATATTGGAAAATTTGTTGTCTTAGGTAGCACAAGGTGTTGACTAATCCACAATAGTAGATAAGAATAATGATAAAATAATAATAATAATATTGTTCTCTCCAAAAAGAAATAACATATTTATCTTTATCTACAATATATTTCTACCTAATTAATCCATGTTTATTTAATAAAAAATGAGTTGGGAAATAGGATAATTGGAAACAAACAAGCAAATATTAAAAAACAAACAATAGAATTGTAAATCTAGGGTTGTACAAACTTCTACATTAAATCTCATGGTGATTTTGTGTGGAAATTAACATGTCCACACTATCATTTGGGAATTATGATGAATTATAGATTATACACTATCATCCTAGAATGACCAAGAATGAAATTATTATACAACATTAGAATTACCTATGTATAGGGAAATGGACATAAGAAACACAAGAAACTAAAAAATAGCTAGAATTTACAAAATAGTAGCAAACTAGTCTAGAACATTTTAAAACTCAAATAAAATAATGATACAATACAAGGAGGGTGAATGAATGCAAACCTTCATATGATGAAGAGTCTATAAAATACATAATTTTATTTGAAAAGAAGATGTTTGGTACTACTTGGAGCTTGTCAATGTGGTCATGCCCCTATTTTTGGTCTTCTAACCTTTATGGAAAATCAAATGATATGGGGAAATTGGATTTTTGTTGGCTCTTACTCCTAAGTTATTTTGGAATATAAAAACCACAAAATAAAATGATTTATGGTGTTATAGTCTTAGCTCTACATAGATTGTTAACACCCTAGTGTGTGTTTATGGAAGAAAGGTAAAAGTCAAAGTCCCCAAGGTGTCAACAAATTTAGGTGTATCAATATTAAACAATAAGATGGATGCTTGCAAGCCTCTCTCAAGGAAATAAAGAGAGTCATAATAATAATAAAAAGTGAAGATTTGATTAAGAAACTTAAAAAACTACAACATAGCAAGATTTTTAGAGTTCAGGTACAAAGATGACCGAGAGGAAGAGAGAATAAAAAATTTATGTTACCTTTATCATTAAATCTTTTGAAGATTGTGCGTCACTTGAAAGTGAAATGGATTATATATCCAAACCTTGATTTTTTATTTTGATGCCTTTATCAATAAATCTATGAATATTATGCCCCAATTCCAAGTGAAATCAATTATATTTGCAAACCTTGATATTTCTCTCATGTAAAAGCTCCAACAAAGAGAAAAAAATAATATAAAAAATTAAAGAAGTATTTAATGTTGGACTTCCAATTTCAATAATTGAAGGACTAAATAGAACGTCATGCAACACTACAAAATATCATTAACAAGATCAATAGTGTTTTTCATAGAGTTTGATCAACAAAGCCAAGAATGTTAGAGATTAGTTTTTGGAATTCAAATTCACGTGCAAGAATGAGTTGTGTTGGAGGAATGGATCTTTAATTGTAATTTAAAAGGACATATTTATGACTATTGGATTCCTCCCAATGGTTGGTTTGATGATTACATATAAATTGATGCCAATGAAAGTTTCTAATATGGTAGGAAACAACCATTGTATAATTATATTATCAAAGGATGATAGTGCACTTACACTAGCACCCAAGTACAACATGGAGACAAATTATAACAAAAGAATGAAATTATAAGCGCACAAGGAACATATACAAACACGTAGAAGAGACCTAGAAACATAAGAAAATGGAACTAGGTTGGAACTAGATCCAAAGTTTAGGCCAAGGTTGGGCCACGTGGGTCTTAAAATATACTATGAGAAATGAAAAAGAAAAGGAAAGTAATGTATAGTGTCAAAATTGTAATGCATGCAATTGTTTACCTTACTTTCCTCTCCACTTTAGTGGAGTTATGATGCTAGTTAATGAAGTTAGAAGTTAAAGTATAAAAATGGAAGGGCAAATAGAAATCAGAGGATGCACAAAACAGATATGTAATATTCTTCAAATGAGGATTCCATGTTCAACCAAGCTAATAAATTACAATATATAACATGTTACACAAAAAATATATATAAAAAAGTATTAGAAATGAGCAAGTGCACAAAGATGGGGGACCAAAAAGGGGGTATAAGATGCCACGTTTTTCCTGAAATCAGCAAACTCTAAACTTCAACAAGAAATTGAAGATAGTTAGACTCAAAATTTTAAGATGCGACAAGAATAAGAGTTGTAATACCTTGAATCTAGTTCCTAAACTACTAATTTATTTTGAAAATGGTGCAGATTAAGGCCCTAAAAAAGGGGAAGCACAAAAAGAGGTCCCATTTTTTGTGAAAAAACATAACATAGTGTCTGGTCTGCTCCCCCTAAAATGTTAACTTTTTTTTAATTTTTTTTTTAATCACTCCAGTGAGAAGTTAGCTAACACCACGTAGTTTATCCTAAATTTTTTTGCTAACTTGTTTATGAATGTATAATTTTTTATGAATTTACGAAGTGCACACATCCTGAAAATGTGAAATTTCTATGTGCTCCCCCTAGAAATCATTTAAAACTAATCAAAAATCAAATATTCTTTTTTTTTAAAAGTGTGTAGAATGTAGTCTAGTGTCTAAAAATGTAACTTGTTGTAAAATTTGATGAACGAGCCAAAATCTATGCCCAAAATACTACACGTTGGTTTTTGACAAAAAATAGACATACACACAAAAGAAATTAGAGATGAAAAACTTAACATAATCAGAATTCAAAATAAATTATATCCTTAGATAGCTAATAGAGAGATCTACAATATCACATCATCTAATTTTAACGTTATTGAACCATGAGTAAACCTGACAAGGAGCACACAAAAAAAGAAGTCATTTTTTTGTATGTCTGCTGGAAAATACATCTCAGGCCTATTTGAATCCTCGAAGCCTTTGGGTTGGATCTCCAAGGAAAATCCAAGCCTTAGGCTTGGTGGATTCCAATGTCTTAAAAAGCGTGTACACCCTATAGGGGGTGTGCGCTATTCAAATCTATGACTTCCATAGGGCATGCACGTTGTAGGGTGTGCGCGCTATAGAGCGGGTGCCCTATCTAACTCATAGATTTCAATAGTGAGAGAGAAAGAGTAATAAGGTGGCGGGGGCTGACAGAGGAAGAGAGAGAGTGAGAATTTGAGAAGGATAAGAGAAGAGGGAGAGAGAGAGAGAGAGAGAGAGAGAGAGAGAGAGAGACCCTCTTTCATCTCCCTCTCTCAGTCTCTCTCTCTCTCATCACACTCTCTCTCACCCTTATCTCTCTCTCTCTCTAGTTTTGCATAGGGCACACACACTATAGCGCGCTCATGCTATAGGGTGCACATGCTATAGCGCGCTTGCGCTATGCAAGAGTATGCATTACACTTTTATGGTTTTGCATAGGGTGCACGTGCTATAGCGTGCTTGTGCTATGCAAGACTAAAATAAACGGTCTTATATGTTAAAGATCTCGTAAAAGAGGCCCACTTTTTCTGTATACTGTTTGATTTATGTGTTTTATTTGAAAAATATTCACTTTTCATGGTGTTGAAAGTGACAAAGAAACATATTCTAGATCAATTTGTGCCATCTTTTTGTTTAAAAATCAACATCGGATTGTGAAAATCAATCATTATTCACTGAAATAATTATTCTTTAATTAATAATTATAGGTAAATTGAACTAAAAATATTTATTTTCATACATACAATAGTAAACACAACCTATATCACACCCCCTAGGGTTTTTCCTTGATGTTTAATCTTATCCATTAGGGCTTTCTAGATCTAATTTGTCCTTCATCTTAGCTTTGATTAGGGTTTTTGATCTAGAAACTATTTGCATCTTGACTTATCTATGTATTACATTGTAGGCACAAATTGTATGATCTATCTTTTATAGATACTCGCTCACCCTTGTTTGTGCATCATGGATACATCCTTTACCATCAATATTCATTGTCGATTTCACTTAACCTCTATTCATGCCACTAGTATATATTTAAATAAATATTTTTTTTCTTTGTAGATTTTGATCATTCTATCCTTGATAGTCTAATGTATTTTTGTCCTATTATCGAGGATGTCTTTTCTTTGAAAGTATTTACTCATTATGTATGTGTTTTTTCTTCTATCTAAGTTGGTTAGGTCCTTAACTTTCCTCCTACATACACCTTCTTCACTTGTCCATGAGCTTCATGTTACCTCTACATTTCCTATTATGATATTGGAAAATTTGTTGTCTTAGGTAGCATAAGGTGTTGACTAATCCACTATAGTAGATAAGAATAATGATAAAATAATAATAATAATATTGTTCTCTCCAAAAGAAATAACATATTTATCTTTATCTACAATATATTTATACCTAATTAATCCATGTTTATTTAATAAAAAATGAGTTGGGAAATAGAATAATTGGAAACAAACAAGCAAATATTAAAAAAAAAATAATGGAATTGTAAATCTAGGGTTGTACAAACTTGTACATTAAATCTCATGGTGATTTTGTGTGGAAACTAACACGTCCACACTATCATTTGGGAATTATGATGAATTATAGATTATACACTATCATCCTAGAATGACCAAGAATGAAATTATTATACAACATTAGAATTACCTATTTATAGGGAAATGGACATAAGAAACACAAGAAACTAAAAAATAGCTAGAATTTACAAAATAGTAGCAAACTAGTCTAGAACATTTTAAAACTCAAATAAAATGATGATACAATACAAGGAGGGTGAATGAATGCAAACCTTCATATGATGAAGAGTCTATAAAATACATAATTTTATTTGAAAAGAAGATGTTTGGTACTATTTGGAGCTTGTCAATGTGGTCATGCCCCTATTTTTGGTCTTCTAACCTTTATGGAAAATCAAATGATATGGGGAAATTGGATTTTTTTTGGCTCTTACTCCTAAGTTCTTTTAGAATATAAAAACCACAAAATAAAATGATTTATGGTGTAATAGTCTTAGCTCTACATGGATTGTTAACACCCTAGTGTGTGTTTATGGAAGATAGGTGAAAATCAAAGTCCCCAAGGTGTCAACAAATTTAGGTGTATCAATATTAAATAATAAGATGGATGCTTGCAAGCCTCTCTCAAGGAAATAAAGAGAGTGGTAATAATAATAATAAAGTGAAGATTTGATTAAGAAAATTAAAGAAACTACAAGATAGTAATATTTTTAGAGTTAAGGTACAAAGATGACAGTTGTGAGAAGAAGAGAGAATAAAATATATATGTTACCTTTATCATTAAATCTTTTGAAGATTGTGTGTCACTTGAAAGTGAAATGGATTATATTTCCAAACCTTGATTTTTTATTTTGATGCCTTTATCAATAAATCTATGAATATTATGCCCCAATTCCAGGTGAAATTGATTATATTTGCAAACCTTGATATTTCTCTCATGTAAAAGCTCCAACAAAGAGAAAAAAATAATATAAAAAATTAAAGAAGTATGGAATGTTGGACTTCCAATTTCAATCATTGAAGGACCAAATAGAAGGTCATGCAACACTACAAAATATCATTAACAAGATCAATAGTGTTTTTCATAGAGTTTGATCAACAAAGCCAAGAATTCTAGAGATTAGTTTTTGGAATTCAAATTCATGTGCAAGAATGAGTTGTTTTGGAGGAATGGATCTTTAATTGCCATTCAAAAGGACATATTTATGGCTATTGGATTCCTACCAATGGTTGGTTTGATGATTACATATAAATTCATGCCAATGACAGTTTCTAATATGGTAGGAAACAACCATTGTATAATTATATTATCAAAGGATGATAGTGCACTTACACTAGCACCCAAGTAAAACATGGAGACAAATTATAACAAAAGAATGAAATTATAAGCACACAAGGAACATATACAAACACATAGAAGAGACCTAGAAACACAAGAAAATGGAACCAGGTTGGAACTAGATCCAAAGTTTAGGCCAAGGTTGGGCCACATGGGTCTTAAAATATATTGTGAGGAATGAACAAGAAAAGGAAGGTAATGTATAGTGTCAAAATTGCAATGCATGCAATTGTTTATGTTAGAATAACTGAGAGGGGGGTGAATCAGTTATCCAGTATCCCAAAACAAAATGTATAATTCAAAACAACTTCTTCAATTTCTGCTCCTCGGTAAACACTAATTGCTTTCACTGTCTGTGCTTTTACCGATTATCAGTCTAATACTATAAAAATTACCAATCAAATCTAACATGTAACATGCAAAGTATGATAAGAAACAAATATCACAATCAACACATAACACAAGAGATTTAATGTGGAAACCCTGTAAAGGGAAAAACCACCTGGGACCGGCAACCCAAAATTGTTCACTCTTCTGAAGTGAGGTCAGTTAAGACCCAACCCTGTTAAAGGTTTACAAACACACTATCAGGTGTGACCTTGTTAGAGGATTTTAGACTAGAAGTTATCATCCAACCAGCATTCACTATGGGGTTGACAGGATAACAATGTTCATTCTATGAATGATACATCATAAGACTTTTAGAGTCCACTCGGTTAAGAGATTTTGACTGTATACAATGGTTAAATGTGTAACAGTAAATGACATGCCTTAATACAATTTCAATTGTAGATTACAGATCAATATTCAGTCCTAACAAATCCTTCTGACCAATATTTCACTTTAGATTCAATACTGTATCAACTTACTATCCATTGGTAATTGCTCTTTGTAGCTCAATAATTGTTCTACAGCTCGGTTCTTACTGAACCAATATGATCAGAATGCATGAAAACCTTGTTCACATGATATTCCTACAGTTTCCACTTCTTCTGGCATACTTCCATAATGAAATTCTATTCTCTTATATAGACGGGTAAATCATTTTCTTCTCCACCATCAGATTTTTCTGCTTCAAACTTTCTCGATTGACATGTCATTAACACGTTTCAATTTGGTCCATTAGATCTTCCTTTAATTTTGTTAGTCGTCGATCTTCATAACAAACATTATCTGTTATTACTGAAATCAAGGTACTTTACAGCTCATCAATCTTATCGGCTAAACTAATCATTTAGTTCATTCTGTTCCGCTTGGTTAACAAAGAAATGCATCAGTGAATACTGCTCGATTAATACTATGATCGGTATACACTATACTCCGTTGGTGTATACTAGAAATGCTTCATTTACCGACAACACTGCTTTGTGTCTTTCAGCTCTATACTTCATCATAGATGAATGCAACATAATAAAGATAATATCATCAAGTCATAGACTCATCAAAAAGTTACTCAATGTGTTCCTTATCCTCATCTATCATGTACATCTTTCCCCATGTAGATTTCTTTGTTCTTCATCTCTTTCACCTTCCTTCAGATGTCTCGGTATAGTAACTTACAAGATAAGTGTTGTCAAACTAGTTGACATCAATGACAACATAATACTAATTTAATCATATTACATATCTGATTAGCAACTCCTCAGTGATCTTTAATTACAAATTCTTCAATCAGATTCCAAATCAGTTGTAGTCCAACAATCCCTCCCTTTGGCATTGATGGCAACTCAAGTAATATGAAATGTACCATACACATACCAAACATATATTCTACAAATTTGTGAACAAAATGATGTAAGTCAAATAGACTTAATATGTTTAATCACTACGTTACTAAACAACATTAGATAACACAACTTTACCATTCTGTAGTTGTGATCTTTTCAGTTCTCCTGTTCCTGCTTCTATTCTCTGTAACTGATCTTCAGTACTCTGTCTCATTCAGATTTTCTCTCCCTTAGATAGTTCTCATCGGTGCTTGTCCCTTTTCTTTTCATATTATTTATCTTTCCCTTTGACAACAATGCCAAAGAAATAAATAAACAAACAATTATATCCTCCTTTGTATCTCAGTATACTGATATCCTAATCGGTTCAAGTTCTCCAAACTTAATCACAACCTTGAACATGATTCAAAGTGTGAACTATGCTGCATCAACATGAATGATCTTCTGATAAAAATAGGCTGATGCAACAACCAGATCACCTTAGTGACCGATAGATAGGGGACGGACCCTAAGTCTAGTCCTCAAGTATTCAAATGTGTCCTTTGATAGAGGCTTTGTAAAAATATCTACAAGTTGTTCTTTAGATGTGACAAATTCTAACTTCACTTGCTTCTCTTGCACTTGTTCTCTTAAGTAATGATACTTAATAGATATATGCTTTGTCTTAGAGTGCATCACAAGATTCTTTGAAATATTAATAGCACTAGTGTTGTCACAATATATAATCACTAGGTCAGTGATTACCTCATTCATCCCTTCCAACACTTGTTTGATAGATGCAGTGTTTGAACAGTTAGTAGTAGCAGCAACATATTCTGCTTCAGCTGTAGACTGAGAAATACAAGCCTACTTTTTACTTGTCCAGGTTACCAGTCTTTCACCAAAGAAAAATGCTCCTCTGGTGGTGCTTTTTCTATCATCCACATTTCCAGCCCAATCAACATCGGTGTAAAATTTCAGTTCAAATTTCCCTTCCTTAGGATACCATAATCCATAATTCTCTATTTTCTTCAGGTATCTTAAGATCCTTTTTGTAGCTATCATGTGTGATTCTCTAGGATTAGCAGAAAATCTTGCAACAATACCCACAACATGTGCTATATCTGGTCTACTGTGAACTACGTACATTAACTTACCAATCATGGATCGGTAAAGTGTCTGATTTACCTCTGTAGTTTCATCCTCCTTTGTCAATTTGCATCCAGTAGCCATCGGTGTTCCCACGGGTTTAGCATCTTCCATACCAAATGTCTTTAGTACTTCCTTTATGTATTTAGATTGTGTGATGAATATTCCATCACTCTGCTGAATCACTTGTAGTCCAAGAAAGAACTTAATCTCTCCGAACATAGACATTTCAAATTATTTTTGCATTTCATCAACAAATGTCTTGCAGACAAGATCTGAGCCTCCAAAAATAATATCATCAACAAATATTTCAGCAATGATAATAGTATCACCAGTATCACCTTTCATATACAGATTGATGTTTTCACTTGTTCTAACAAATCCAATACTTAACAAGTAAGTGTTGTCAAACTAGTTGACATCAATGACAACATAATACTAATTTAATCATATTACATATCTAATCAGCAACTCCTCAGTGATCTTTAACCACAGATTCTTCAATTAGATTCCAAATCAGTTGTAGTCCAACAGTTTACCTTACTTTCCTCTCCACTTTAGTGGAGTTATGATGCTAGTTAATGAAGTTAGAAGTTAAAGTATAAAAATGGAAGTGCAAATAGAAATCAAAGGATACACAAAATAGATATGTAATATTCTTCAAATGAGGATTCCATGTTCAACCAACCTAAGAAATTACAATATATAACATGTTAGACAAACAAAAGATATAAAAAAGTATTAGAAACATGAATCTTACAAAATAAATGCATTAAACAAACAAAACATCACAACATGGATATGTTACCAAATCAAATATAATCAAACACATCCACAACACATATAAAATAATTTATACAATGCATACATGATAAATCATAGGAAGCATGGAGAATAAAAAACAAGAATTTTCTAGTATTTTCTACTATTGGGAAATAGAAACACATAACAATGTACTCTATTATTGGGAAAACACAAGAAATGACTTAAATCCTAGTGTTCTATATAGTTTGTTGGGAAATTATATACTGGTTGATATCCCATGATTTTTAAGATCAATATCTATCCAAAAAACCAATCAAAGGATGAGATACAAGGCTTGGACAACTACAACATGAAAAATTTGAAACTTACATACAAATCTAAAAAATTAATTTTCCTTAATGTGGAAAACCATCCTTAAATCATTTTTCCTAATGATGCCAAATACAGCCTATACATCATGCTTAATAAAATCTTCTTAAGGGAACTTATAACAACTAAGAATAAAGATATAGAATTTTTTAATGAAAAATGGGGAGCGAAAAATTTAGGAGCGAAAAAAGCCAGCAGGAGCAAAGTGGGTGACAAGGTCAGAAGGGGAGGAAGATTGTAAGGCAAGGGCATGATTTTTCGAAGGCTCGTAGTGAGTTTAGACATCAAGACACTTGCATGGCACCAAATGGAAGATTTCACCAGTCTCTGGTGATAGCTAGGGATTCTAAATCTTTGTGGAATAATGGTAACCCTCAAATACAGTTTGGAGGATTTGCTAATAATGGATTGCTTACCAAATCTGGTGGAAGAAAGTTTGTTCCCCCTCTTCCTCACCAACCTTTCTTACAAAATTTGTTTAGGACCTCTATTACTGATGCCAATTACTAATTTTAATGGTGTTCTCATTGGGAATTTTGACCCTAATCCCCCTTCATTTGTTTCTTGGCCCAATTCCTTGTTGATTTGGCCTCCCTCCTTTGTTTCCTCTCCTAACAGCATCCCTGTTCAACCTCATCTGCTTCCTTCTCATAAGCACCCTCCTCAGTCTAAACCTAGGTTTTCTCCTTTGCAGCCATTCCAAAGTTAGTTTCATAAGGGCATCTTGGATACCCCTATTTTCCCCGCTTCTAGGGTTCATGCACAGTCGAAGCCGTTTCATAACAAGGATCTTCGTCGGTCTGGATCATTTCCCTCACATCATCAGGATGATACTTTTTCCCATCCGAAGCTGATGCATAAGTATAATCCTCACGAAACAGGTTCATTTCCCTCAGATTAGCATAGAGATACTTCACCTCAAGTAAGTAACCCTGAAACGGTGCTCTTTTTGGAAGATGGTTTACTAGAACCTCAAGTTTCACACATGCAAGAATTTTCTCTTATTGGTAAGATTTTTTTATTTGTTCCCATTACAGATTTTCATACTTGGTCTTCTGAAAATTGGTCTGGTTTGCTTGATTTATTTTATATGGACCATGCTGCCAATTTCTTTATTGCTATTTTTAGTTCATCTTCTACTCGTAATAATGTTCTATGTAGTAAATTCTGGTTTTGTAAGGATTTTGACATTTCTTTGGTATCATGGATTCCTAACTTTAAGATGGATGACTCTGTGTGTGCCCTAATTCCTTACTGGATTGAGAAGCCAGCCTTACTAGTTGAATACAGGGATATTGATATTATTGAAGCCATTGCAAATAAGATTGGATCATTTATTGATCATGATTTACTTCCTTTTGAACAACTTCATAGATCTATCTGAGTCTGTCTTATGTTGGATTCTTCTAAACCCCTTCCCAAAGGTATTGAATTACAATCTAAATGGGGCTCTTGGTATCAAAATATTATTATTCAGAATGCTGAGACTGTATTGCTTTATGCTAACCTATTGGGGCATTTTATGAATCAATGTAAAGATCCTAATTCCTCAAACTTAGTTTTTTGTAAAGATTGTACTACTTTTCTTGCAAAATGTTCAATAGTGGCACGAAATGAAAATTCAGTTCCGAATGTATCCAATACTAAGGAACCTTCATTCTCAGAGGAGATTCCTCTTCCAAATGTATATGTTTTGTCTTCCTCTCATGAGATAAATGAACAGTCACATCCATTAATTTCAGAATGGCAAGTGGTTCAGTTGGATCAATTTTCTTCCTTTTCTTTCAATTCTATTTGCTCTTTTGTTAGCATGCTAAGATGGTATCTTCCAGTGATTCCCTCTATTTTCAATGCTGTTGATTTTTCACAAGCATTAATTTAGTCAGCTCCCTTCTTGATACCCAAGTCTCATTCCAAGATTGTAGATTCCTCAATGATGGATTCCGTTGTTAGTAAGTTAATATTTTCTGGGGATCCACTCAAGTTTCGCAAGATAACTTTGGAGCATGCTGATCTCATGGCTATAGAAGTTATTTCAACTGTGAAATTTCAAAATAATCTTCAGATGGATAAAAATTCTAATGGTTTAATGTTATCCTCCTATTCCTTCTTAGATTATCAAGATGATCATGATGATTCTCTCTCTCTTTCTCAATGACTTGATCAACCTGAGCCTGTCATTACACCTACTGTTGTTGTAAGCCCACCTTCCAGTTTGGTTCCATCTAGTGAGGATGTATCATTCTAGTCTCATGGTATTGAGGCTTGCTCTTCAATTTTGGATTCTGATCTTCTTTCTGAATCATCCCTTTATGTTGTTCAAAAAGATTTTCTGACTAAACAAATGGATAAAGCATCTATTGTTCAAACTCCCTTATCTCCCAAAATTAATATTCCTACGCCTAAAACTAGAGGCAGGAAGTCCAGAGCAACCAAGGCTTTGGAAGAAATAGAGGTTGGTGTTCAGTCTACCTTGGATAAAAGTTTCTCTACTTCAAAGAGATGTTCGAAAAGGAGAACTAAGTGTTCTCCTTGTCCACAATGAGGATCCTTTCATGGAATGTCAGAGGCATTAATGCCTCTAACAAGAGAAATAGAATCAAGTAAAGGCTTGATTCTTCTCAAAGTGACATTCTTTTACTCTAAGAAACCAAGTTGTCTGTTGATAATTTTAACTCTTCAATGGGTAGATGGGGTTTATGGCAAAGCTCCTCTATCCCTGCTAATGGTGCCTCAGGTGGATTGGCAGTCTTATGGAATTCTAAGAACATCTCTTTATTTCCTCTTTAAGAAGGCACTAATTGACTGTTATTAAGTGTCAAGCATTTTTCCCTATCCTTTTTTATAATTAACCTTTATGGGCCCACATCTACACCCGCTAAATTGCTTCTCTAGAAATCTCTAACTGATGTTATCCAACAATTTTTGAATTCCAAATTTCTTCTAGCTAGGGACTTTAATGCTACTTTGGGTCCAAATGATAAGAAAGGGGGAATAAATCCTCCTAACCGAGTGATCTTTGATTTTAATAATTTCATTCTGGATAATGACCTTTTTGACATCATACCTTCAAATGGATCCTATACATGGACAAATCGTAGGTTGGGTTTTCTGCAAATAGCGGTCAGGTTGGATAGCTTTCTTGGTTCTCATCTTTGGAAACTGGAAAAATTTTCTTTATCTTTGGATATTTTGCCTTTTTCTGATTCAGATAATTTCCCTATTCAACTACAGATTGTATCTTCTAATTTACCCCTATCAAGCCTTCGTAAATCCTCTTTTAAATTTGAATCGGTTTGGTTCGGGCACCCTTTTTTTCATTCTCTTTTAAAATAGTGGTGGCAAGCTGCACCTCAGGAGAATGGGACCATGATGTTCCAATTTTTTAAAAAAATTGCAATTTGTCAAAAATTTAATCAAGGCTTGGAATGTCAATGTTTTTAAAAACATCTTTGAACAAAAATCAAAAGTAGAGAAGGAGCTATCTGAAATTAATCAACACATCATAGCTAATGGATTAGACTCTCAATCTTTTGAATCACAAAAAATTCTTCAGTTTGAGTGGTCTAAATTATGTGCTATAGAGGAAGAATATTGGAGACAAAAATCTCGTGAGTTATGGCTACAATCAAGTGATCAGAATACCAAGTTTTTTCATGCTTCAACCAAACACAAGAAAGCAGTTAAAAAAAATTTCTCTATTAAAGATGAACATGGAAATGTATTTTATGATATTGAGGATATTAAGCAACAAGGAGTTAGGTTTTTTCCAATTTTTTATCTCCCCCTCTGTCCATTCCACCCGATGACAATATTTTTGATGATATTCTTCAGGATATTCCTCCTTCTATTACAGCCCAAGACAACATGATTTTAATGGCTCCTTTTACTTTACTAGAAGTTAGAAATGTATTATTTTCATTATCTCCTGAAAAGGCTCCTGGCCCAGATGGCTTTACAGGCCTCTTCTTCCAAAAGACTTGGGACGTCTTTTGTTTTGACCTATTGGCTTCTCTAGAGGAATCTAGGAAAAAATCAGCTATGCTGAAATGTTTTAACTCTACAAACCTTGTTCTTATCCCTAAAAATAGTGACCCTCAAAATTTTTCTAATTTTCTTCCTATTTCTCTTTGTAACACAATCTATAAAATTGTTACTAAAGCCATTTATTTGCGTCTTCAGCACATCATTCCAAGGATTATTTCCTGTGAACAAGGGGGTTTTGTCCCTGGTAGGGACACCATAGATGGGGCTATTCTAGCCCACAAAACCCTCCATTCCATCAATTCAAATTCCATTCCCTCTTTTGTCATTAAGTTGGGTATGATGAAGGCTTATGACAGGGTAAATTGGTCTTTTCTGTTAAAAGTTTTGTCAAGGTTTGGTTTCTCCAAAAAATGGTGTAAATGAATGGGTTAAGGCCTATATTGTTGGAGCTCATTTTTTTGTACTAATCAATGGGGCACCTACTGGTTTCTTTTCATCCTCTCAAGGTGTCAGACAAGGAGACCCCTTGTCCCCCTTTCTTTTCATCATCATGGCTGAGGCTCTTAGTTGATCCATTAATGCTTCACATAATGCAGGTCTATGGCTTGGTGTCCCCATCCCGAATACATCTATTTCAGTTACACATTCTTTATTTGCTGATGACACACTTCTGTTTGGTCAAAATATTAATAGTAAAAAATCTAAGGTTTATCTCTTTAATATACAACTACTGTTAGCTAAAAGGGTTGTTGACATTCTTGGTTTCTCTCTGGATGAACTGCCTTCTACTTGTTTAGGAGTCCCTTTCTTTGTAGGCTCAAATAAAACACTTTACTGGCAGTCAATTATCAATTGTATTAAGTCTGGGGTTCAAGCTTGGAAAGTAAGGTGGGTTTCATTTTCTGGGATAATTCTGCTAATTAAAATTGTTTTATCAGCAATTCCCAATTATTATTTTTCAGTTCTTCAAGCCCCAAAATCAATTATTGCTCAGATTGATAAACTAATCAGGGTCTTCCTTTAGATTGCCAATATGTCAGGAGAGAGGAAAATCCCACTTGTGTCACTCTTAGACATGGCCTCTTCTTTATCAATTGGTGGAGTGGGCCTTCATAATTTGTCATCTTGTAATCTAGCTTTTGGTGGAAAATCGGTTTAGAAATTGTTTTCTGAACTTGACATTAAATGGTTTCGTTTGATGCAGGAGAAATATTTTGATAATTTAGATCCTTCTAGAGTACTTTCTGTTCTTGACCCTCTGAAAGGTTCAGCCATTTGGAATTTTATGATGAAAGCTAGACATGTTATTACATCTTCTATTTCATGTGAAGTCCACAATGGTGATTCAATTAATTTCTAGCTTGAATCATGAAATGGCTTGCCGCCTCTATGCACTCTCCAACCTTTCTTAAACATCTGAGAAGTGGCTTCTTCATATTGGGGCTTCAATTTCTCTAGTTATGTATTTGCAGTTTCTATTCATTCTGGTTTAGTCATATGGAATGACTTTTCCCTTCTGCCTATTTCCAACAAGGAGGCCATTGTTGCAAATCAATTTCTCTCCTCCCAATCTATTTTCTTCTCTAGGTCTCCTGATCAAATATTTTGGGCCCCATCCCTAGATGGTAACTACTCAGTCAAGTTAGATTATGAGATAATTCAGAATAGGCAAAATAATAAACCTAGGCAGAGGGATTTTATTTTTTGTTGGCATAAGTCAGTTTTACCTAAGGCGGGATGTTTTTCCTAGCTTGTTTTGAAGAATCATGTCCTTACAGGTGAAAGATTAGCTAAACTTAATATTACAAATGCTTTTCCTTGTGTTTTGTGTAATCAGGATCAAGAATCCTCCGATCACCTTTTTCTCAATTGCTCTTTTGCTCAAGAATGTTGGCTATTTGTTTTAAAAAAATTGGACTTCTCTATGCCTCTTCCTTTGTCTGTTTGGGATCTCTTCCAATCCTGGCCATATTTGTTCACTAAGTCTATGTTTTCTTGTATATGGATTTGTTCTCCATCTTTTGTCCTATGGGCCATCTGGTGTGAGAGAAATAAATGGATTTTTTGAAACTCTCCATCCACCATTGATGTTGTCCCTAATAGAATTCATCACTCTATTGTTGAGGTTACTAATGCTTATACTCGTAAGTTCAAAGGTGATCAGGGATTTTCCTCTTGGGATAATATTATTGCCAAGGAATGGCAAAGTTTAGTGTTTCCTTCTCTCCCTTTTCCCTTATGCCCTAAAGATAGAATACATCTTATATCTTGTATCAAATGGCCCCCCCCTCAAAATGGCTTTATTAAACTTAACTTTGATGTCTCCTCTAAATGCAATCCAGGTAAGTCAGGGATAGGTTTTGTTCTTCGTGACTACTTTGGTTTGGTTCTTTATCTTGAGGCTTGACCTATCCCTTCACGAACTAATAATCTGGCAGAAGATCTTGCTTTGTTATATGGTCTTTCTGCTGCTAAGAAGTTGAATGTCAGATCCCTTCATGTTGAAGGTGATTCCTCAGTAATTATTAATGCATGAGTTCAAAGAGTTTCTTTTTCAAGACACATCCACTATGCTTTGTCTCAGATTTGGTCCCTCCTAGGTTCTTTCCCAGAGTGTTTTTTAACTCACACATTTAGAGAGGGAAATTGTTTAGTAGACTTGTTGGCTAACTTAGGTTCTGATGATTCTCATATCTTCTACCCTTCTTCCCTTGTAACACTGACCTCCCATCCCTCCATTTTCAATTTAATTCATATTGATTCTTCTTAATTTGGTTCATATTCCTATCTTAATGTTTAGGTTCTAGATGTCGAATGAGATCTTTGATTTATGAGTGGACAAGATCTGCATTTATTCTTCTACATGTGCTATGTCACTTTGGGATAATTCTTTGTTGTCTCATACTATTTGCAACATTATTTTTTTGTCAATTTATTGGTTTAATTAAAGCCATGTTTGTGATGTAATAGCTTTCGCATGTGTAATATTTCCTGTCACCCCCTCTATCGGACCCTCTATTTATTACAAGTTGAGGTGACGTAACCCTTCCTTATGTTTGATTACTTTATGATGGGGCTCGCATGAGTTAGATTTTACATCACTGTCTGGTTCCTGTAAATTATTCATTTCCTTTGTACTTTTAATAAAAGTTGGTATTTGTTTCATTCATGTCTTTGACTGGGGAAGTGCCTTTCATGATGGTTTCTATGATTTTATAACCGATTTCAGCTCCATTTATGTCGCTAGAATCTCTTTCTTCCAGCCTAGCCTCTTTTCTTTGTTTTGATCTCATGATGGTGAATAGATATGATGATGAGTTTAGACCATTGAATCTTCATGTCCAATCTTCAAGCTCTGCTCTAGAAGTGCCTTTCAAAGGTAATATTACAAACGAATGCCTTGCTTCCATGTTTATTATTCACTGCTCAAAATGTGCTCGATGCATTTAGAGGATGATTGGGGATTTGGTATAGTCTCCGCATTTTAAAAGGATTATATTTCCATCTCAAGTTGTTTAAGTCTTTTGTTCTAACATTTTGGATTTATCCCAATCCTGGACTATGTTGTTGTCTATTGCGAATTGGCCTATTTTACCACATTTCCTCCAAGATAATGGGTTTCTCTTAGCAGTTCAAAGGTATAACTTCTGGTTAGAAGATGCTCACATTCAAGGTGTATTTCCACATCATCTTCTTTTTAATTCGGACAAGTATATCATGTTGCTTGCTGATGTTAAATATTGTCTCACCTCTTCCTCTATTATGCCTCTTCATCTTCTTCTCAACATGAATCCTTTTGATGTGGGTCATAGAGGAAAGGCATTTGCAAAAACATATGCTCTTCTTGGTTTAATGACACATGTTTGTGCCTCAAGTTTGGGTTCGGGTTCTCCTATGATGGGTGATAATTCACTTGACAGTAATTTGGTTTCCTTACCAGTTCCTGTTCATTCTTCAATTCCATTATTAGTTTGATCTTGTTCTTCCCCTGCTCATGTTCTGGATTCACCTTCCTCTGCTCGTGCTTTGGTGTCACCTTGTGTATCATTGGTTTCAGCAGATCCTTTTGTCTCTCAAGTTGATAGACTTTGGAGCTCTTTGTTCTTATCTCCACCCTCACATTTTGGCTATGGTGGTTATGATTCGTGATATTTTTAAGATGCTTTATTGTATAGTTTTTTGTCTCCATAAAATTTTTTGTCCAGGTTTACTTGGAGCAATTTTTTTATCAGGTTTATAATGAATATGGGTCATCAGCTGCCCTCTTACTTCTTTGGCCTTCACCAGCATATTTTGCTCCACTTCAAATTTTCTCTCACAGGGGCATCCATCTCTATCTATATGTATTTTGGCACTATATCTTGTGCATCAAAATGTAAATGGGTAATAGGGATTTTGAAATGTAATTCAGCCTCCAAATTGGCCTGGGTTTTTTCAGGTACACTCAGATTTGTTACGTTGAATATATTGTAATGCAGAGACATTCTGCCATTTTGTACTGGGGGTCAATTTTAAATTTGTAATTAGGTCACTTTTGACCTAGGGGCTTCGGGTAGTTTAGGAATTTTTTGACATTCTAAAGCTTAATTTGTAAATGTATGGGTCACGAACGAAGTTTTCTTTCTGGTTCTTTCTCCGGGAGCCCTTTTGAACCAGTTATTATTAATATGAATATAAAATTTTGCCAAAAAAAAAAACTAAGAATAAAGAAAAAAATCATCATAAGATAGCAAGAATGAGGCACAAATCAACAACATAAAAGAAGGTCACATATAACAAGATTTATGTGGAGAAACCCTTGTGGAAAAATCTCCACCAAGAAGAGAGGCCAAGTATCATTTTCAATAATAAATGTAATTAAAATACATTAACTTCCATTATCATATTTTCCACCAACATGAAAACACATGTCTACTTCTAAACAACTTCCTCATGCCTTCTAATTGTACTTGTTCTTATAGATTGAATTATACACTCAACTGTCCCTCTTTTTGTTCTAAATCCAAAGATTTGGAAATGTTGAATGGAAAGATATCCAAAACCACCAATAAAGTTCTCCTAAGAAGGATCTTCATTCCAAACAATTAAAAACCTTGGATTTCCTCCAAAATATATTATCTTTGTATATGATACTTTCCCTCCAACTTTGGTGGCCAATATTGCAAGATAAAGATTACATTAAATATATAATAAATGACAAAATACAAAGAGACACTTATCACCTCTTCCAATACCCTACTCTAATAAGCCCAAAAATAACTCATTTATATATTTTCTCATTCATTGATAACCTCATTCTAAGCATCCACTTGTTGGGAACATAATATTAAATAATTATTTTCACAACACATCTTTACCATTGCTAGTAGAACCCATCACCCCTTATGAATGTATTACAAATAATAGTGGAAAAAAATGTAAATATATTTTCCCAAAACACCCTAAGTGGTGCAAGAGCACCTAGGGTCTTCAAGCTACCCTAGTCCAAGATTTTTGGCTTGTAGTGACCTTAGCCAAGTCACTAATTAATAAGGACTAAGAAGATTCCCAACTGTGTGTTTGAAGTCTTACCAAGTCCTTAGAAATTTTGGTTAAGTAAATGTCTAGGTTTTTCGAAGGCTTGCCTACTTTTGGCTTTCTTTGTGAATTCCTACCTTAGTGTTCAAAGTGGTCAAAGGTTAGTTTGACTTCCCAAAATTTGGGAATGGGGGAAAAGGTCTATTAGGTTTAGTTATACCCTTGCGATCATTTGGAACTCATTTGAGTGATCCAAGCAAGCTTGACAACGAAATTTGTCAAAGTTGTCAATGACAACTTTGCAACTTTGAAAAGTTGTCATGACAAGAATCGACAAATTGCCTTAAGGAGGGTAGAATCAGTTAGGGATTCATTTGGGCAGTTTTGCTAAAATTTTATAACCTATTTAATTCATATTCCGACCAAAGAAAAAGGTCGGCAAATTTTGTAATGTTTTGTTTTTTAGATTAATTTACTGGTATTCTCTGCAAATCAAGAACAATGTAAAGAGCTCGATCATCCTATGTGCCATGGATTGATCTGAGACTAAACCTTGCATGTTAAGTTAGTATTGTGTATATAGTTTCATTTGGTGTGTAATTTTAGGATTTAGGTTTTTTTTTCTTTTCTTTCAATAAATCTTTCCTCTGTGACCAGTCCATTGGTCAAGAGAAGGTTGAGAGACCAAAAATGACTCTGGCATGAAATCCACCGGTGGGTACTGTACGACCCTATGAGAAATGCTAGAGAGAAGTGTAAATAATGTAAATATGGAGTCTTGTGTCTACGTGTGCAGGGAAACTAATTTTGGGATCAAGCCCTAGGTGAGTCACAGTGAACCCAACTAGGAAGCTTAACTGTTGCAAACAGTAGATGGAAGGATTTGGAAATTGGTAGACTCAATCCAATGACAAGGAAATGATGAAAAAAGGTTAAAGATTCAATTTTATGAAGGAGAAGAGCTGATAAGGTCTATGGAGTGAGGAAGGACCAAATTTGACATAGTGATCAGAAAAAAGCCATTAGCCCTTAAAAATAGGCACATAAATAGAAAGGTGTTGTAAGGATGCAACGAGGTCTAGGAACCCTAAAAAATTCAAGGTCTTCAAAAAGGGTGTCAGAATATCCAATTTTTTGGCACACTTGTTTGGAGGGTTGCAGAGTTATAGCTCAAAATGTGAGTTAGGAGACCTAATTAGGCCTAATTGGGGCTAGTAGCCTTTTTGCCTAAATTTGAAGAGATCAACTCTTGATCATAGAGGTTTGGAACCTAGAAAACCTCAAAACCATTGAAGATGAACCTTTAGAATGCCTTCCATCTAATTTTCAAATGTTTTCAATTTGATGGTATTTGGTGATGGACTTAGTGAGATGAGTTCATGAAGAGTACAAGGAGTCAAAGTTGGGATTACACTTGGTAGTGAGGTCTTGGAGATAGATGATATTGTGGGAAGAATCCCTCTAAGAGTAGGGTCTTAGAAGCACCCTAAATGGGTCAGAAGAAGGACCTAGAGGAAGTCAGGTAAAGAAATAGGACTAGGATCAAGAGACCTCCCTATCACTAAGTTTCTTAGAACACTTTTTAATGATGTTGGAAACATGTCATAGGATTTACAAGGTAGATGTCATCTTATTCCTAAAATTCTAAAGGAGACACAAAATGATTCATTGTAGATAAAAAACAAACTAAAAAGAGAGTTGAGGGGAGAGGTAAAATGTGGTTCTAAGAAATGATATGTTAGAAGATAGACAAGAAAAGTTAAATAAGAAAAAAGAAACAAAAAATGAAAAAACTAAAAATAAGAAATGAAAACATGAACTCAGAAAAGGCATGCACAAATATTAGTCTATAAAATCCACATGAAAGAATCTATTTCATCTTTATACAAATGCCAATGAGTACCCAATTCATTCCTTAACTACGCGTGTATTAGTGAGCAATCATTAAAACTGAGTGTTTTCATTTTAGATGTGCATTGTAGTGGGTGTCAATGTTACCCTCATGCTAACAATTGATAAATAAATTAACCCCACTAGCTTATTCAAAATCCCCACCATTTTACTTTTACATTATATTAGTTGTTGGTCCTCCCTTCCCTAAGCATTGTCCATTGATCTCTTTTTCATCACATGTTTGAACTCTAATTTTGTGTAGACCCCATCATATATATAAGTCTTGCATTCATAACTTTGTGGCCAACTTAAATTTCATGCATTTTTTTTAGTTGTTAGCTCACTCTTATCATTGATCTCAATTAGCCTTAATGCTCATTGTCCAATCACTTTTGGTATTTTTAAGGTTTGATGGTCATATAAATATATCAATTCATTATAATGTCTCATATCTAGAAAATATCTTATTCCACTTTTTGTGACCAAAATAACATTAGTTAAATTTAAGGCTTACTACTTCAATGCAAATATAGTGAAAGGATTGATCTCAAGAAAGCAATAAGGCATCAAAATCTAATAGTTATATCAAGCACATAGTTGTTTGTTCAAAATGTTGGAACCTCAATTGGGAATATGTATATTTGTATGAAATTTTCATAAGATATTTCTAAGGTTTTAGAATCTAGGTTTTGGATCAAGAATAATCTTATATCGATGCCTATCTAAGGTTATAGGGTGAAATTCTTACATGCGCATGCCTCTTTCTGAAAACCAAATTACATATTAAGAGGATTCGACTTATCACTATCTTGCAATGTTACATCCAAGAAAGGGTATTATCTACAACTCCACTTAGAAATCCCTCAATACAACACACACCCATTCATATCTTATTCAAAAAATATTTAATCCATTACTTACATTGAAGCAACAAATAATCTAGTACAAAATACATAAAATGTTTATAGATAAACTCAGAAATCCTTGATTTCTTTATTTACTAGAAAAATGCATGCACTCAGGGAAACAATTGAAAAGAATACACATATAAAATGTTTTTCATATTAGATTCAATCTAAATAGAAAATACGACATACAAGGTGTTCCAATTGCATGTAATTTTTTTTCTACAACTTAGAATGATCACTTCTCTCATTGAAAATATCACAATATTTTCAACTAAATTCAATCAAAAACCAAAAATTAATGATCATTTTTCCAACATTACAAATTCTTTATATAGAAAAAGAAAAACATGTTGACCTAAGGACCTAATGAATTTTTTTTTACATATTTCACTTTTCATTTATAAAAGATACTTTGGAACTTGTGCCCATTGTAATATAAGATTTCTCATTTGAAAATACAATAATGGATCACATGTAGAGGATGAAAAGATTCAATCATGATGCTTGAATTACATGCTTGGACCAAAAATGTTGCACCGCTTCAAAACTACTGAAATAAGGTTACCTGCCGATTTGGATATCTATTAGAATTTGATACTTGATTGAAATGCAAATATTATTAATCATAATATTTATCTTCCCAAGACATAGACATTTTCTCAAAAGGAAGTTGGAAGTCTTGTACTTTATTGATCTTATCATTCTGTCTTGCATATTTTTAATGCAAAATTGCCATAGTTTTTTTAACTAAAACTATCAAAAATTACCTTTGTATTGAACATCTTGTCTACTATAGTGTTGAGGCTACTCATATTTAATTCATCATTTACACATACAAAGGATACAAAACTAGTGCCAAATTCACCATTCTATTGTTCCAAAGTTTTAGCTTAACCTTATCCTTGATGTCAGGCATCACCATCTTCTCAATTAAATCAATTGATCCAAGTTTATCTTTCAACTACTTGTCAAGCTTAAATGTGTATACAATCACCTCCTCAACAATCACCATCATTTCACTCATTATATTTATCTCTACATGTACTTCAGGATCAAACTTGGATACTTGGGAAATTTTCCTTATTGATGAAGTTCTTGGCATCTATTTGTCCTATATTGCTTTGATATTTTTTGAATAAAGTTCATGTTTGGACAATGGAAAATATTAAATGTACATATGCCTTCCATGTGTCATCTACCTTGCTACTTATTTTGGGAATGTTATACTCAATCAAGTCTGACACTAGTTTGCCAATTACTTATATTTTATCCTCTTTGGCACCTTTCATATGCTCCTTCAACTCCTTGATCTTTGAGAACAATGCCTTGCCATCTGATTGAAATGCTTCTCATGAGCTTGAAGGGATGGACATAATTGGCACTAGTGTACTTGCAGATGCCATTTGTTGAGATATCAATTGATTATTTTCAATTATCACTTGCGTATATTTTTGTTTTAGTGCATCACATGTTCTACCAATAACTTTTTGACTATGGCATCACTAAATAGAGTATTATTTACTGTCAATGATGCAGCTTGTGGAGTAGTATATGAAATCATTTTTATTGTTGCATCTCCTCTCAATTCATGAATATTACTGACAACATTTTTCTTATTTGCATTTGGGGCCAAAGCACAAATTTCCAAGGTCTTAAGTCTAGGACTAAACTTTGACCCTAGGAAAGATTGCTTTTCTCATTCCTTAGTGCTATATTTCTTGCTCATATTTCCAGATTGTATCAAAGACAAGTGCCATGGTGATATTCCAATTTGGGAGCATGAAAAGATCTATGTTAAGTTTCAAAGAAATATTATACATCAATCACAAAGAAGTGTGTGGAAATGGATCATGACTCAAAGTTAATGTTTTGGGCCGAACCCAATAGACAAGGCAACAATAAACAAGCTATTAATGTTATAACAAGAGTAGATCAAAGATAATAAAAAAAATACAAATTAGAGTTTTTTTTTAAGAACAATTGATTTGTATGTCATCAACCTTAGTCTTATTCTTGAGAAGATAATTCAGAGGAACACTTACAACACCTATCTACATCCTTATTATACAATTTCTTGGAAAAAAAACTTGAGCCCTAAACTAATAGACACAAAGCAAGTTGCACACCCCATTTTTCTCAAGGAAGTAGAAATCATTGACCTAACCAAGTCTACCATCTTTGGAGAATTTAAAATATTATTTTCATCATTTATTATCTTATTATTTTTCTCCATTGTGATTCTTTCAAACAACTTCACACTCTCCCTCTAAAGGGCTTTGTTGTTTGTCCTCCCTATGCATTTCTTTCAAATTAAGTTCTAAATGATTGTGAAAATCCTCTTCAAAAGGACTTTGAGAATTTTCTCCCAATATTTGTAATCTATTTGAGATAGTATTAGCTTTAAGTATATTAATTGCTTGATTTTGTTGACTATTCTTTCTTTGACATGCTTGATTGCTTTCACTATGATGAAAGAATGCTAAGAGTTCTCAAGTGCGTGAAGTGCATTTTGTTCTTATTTTCAATCTTTAGCAAAGTGGTCATACATATGGCATTTTTTACAACCGAAACATAACTAATTATAGTCAAGCTCTTTCATATATGACCAATCATCCAAATTTAGCTTATGCACTCAAGAAGACCCTTCTCCAAAATTAATTCCACAAACATTCAATCACATGCAAAGTTCTCTAGTGGCTCCACCATGTCAATGAAACAAAATATAGTGTTGTCAATGGTGGCCAAAGATTTATCATCCCAAAGATAAGAGGTACCTAAACATTGATTAGATTGGATATATTTTCTTCTAGACTAAAATACATGGACCAATTATTCAAATATAATCCTTTTGTCTCCATAAAATATGGGTCACTTCTAAAAATCAAATCTTTGTCCTCCTTAATTGATAGAACAAAATATAGAACCTTCTTCCACAAAACCAAATCATTATTCTACCTTTTAACAAGGGATTGTAATAGAGATTGACCTAATCATCTATAATTTTGGATCTAAACCAAAGACCTGTGACCTTTCCAACTAAACTTTCACAAGAAAAGAGCCAAAGTTTCTTTCTTTGAAGAATCATAACTAAAAGAATCTTTAGATGTCATACTCAACTTTGTAACGAAACAAGAATGAGAGTTTAGGCATAAATCTCAAAACAACTATAAAAGCTATGACTTTAAAATTGTTCACCTCAACATGAAAAGTAAAAAAATTTCCTTTGTTAGACCTACACCATAAAAAATAGCAAGTTTGTCAATGGGCCCTTGGTCTACTGGTGAAGTTAAAAGGTTCTAATGAGGCCAACAAAGATCAAGTCTTGTTGAGTGCAAGGTTCCGACATTGAAAAAAGGGATGAGGTCAAAATCATGCTCCAAGTGAATTTGGCACAATAGATACCCATCAATCCTTGGCTCTTAGCCGAAAAGGTTCAGCCTATAGCTCATACTAACATATCAATTAGCTACACATCTACGTATTCATATAAAACCCTCTATAGAAGGAAAAAAAATAGCAAACTTAATGACCAAGCACCAAAAACATCATCCCTTTTGTTGTTTTACACATACCCTAACTCATCACTTGCACTAAAATATATTCTACAAACTATATTTGATAAAACTTTATCATTACAACAAACAAATAATAAATATTATTCTTTTATTTTATTTTACATACAAAATAAAATCCATTTTAATTTTAAATGAGAAAAATAAGTAATTAATAATAAATAAATAAATAAAATATTTTGTTGGACAAAAAGTAAGGTGGCTTTTTTTTAAAGTGATGATAATGAAAAACGGAATATTTTGGTAGTGACGCTCCATTACCATATTAAGTATTAGAATACCTACTTCCTAAGATATGGTAGGTTCAAATCTTAATTTAGTAGAATATTTTAAATACTTGACTATCGAAAAGAATCCGTTTAATTGGAATATCTCTTTAAAATAATTCGGGCGCCGTTCACGTTTTATGGTGACGTGTGAAGTGTTCATACAATATATAATAACATTCGCAGCTTTATGTTTTGTCCATATTACTATCCTTCATCTATGGACTTAATTTGGCAATTTTTCGTAGTTTTTCCTACTTTCAAAATGTAAGGATTTAATCTTTTCATACTTCAAAAATGTAAGGGTTACTATTATGAGAGGTATTATAAGAGGTTTTTTTTTAAGTTGATAATATTGAAAATAATATTTGTTGGTCATGCATATAACCAAAAATTCTTAAATATATCAAATTTAAATGTTTTTAATATATTAAAAGTAGTAATACTAGGGTGTTGGCTCTGTATACTACTAGTCTAAAGGCAACATTAGCCCCTCTCTCTCTCTCTCTCTCGTGTTTAGATGATTGTAAAATAATGCATTGAATGTCTTTCAACACAAGAATATAGCAATATAACACAAAATAATGATTAGTTAGTGCTGGATAGAAGGCTAAACTTTGAATTTGGAATTTGAAAGGTTAAAATTTATTATTGGATGGTCAACCACATAGTTATGGATTTGACCAAGGACATGAACAGAGTCATAGAAGAATGTGTGAACATGAGGATTGTATACTACAAAAAGGTATATACAAACATTAAATGGTCAATGCATAATAATAAATGCCTAAATTCTATGAGTAAATAATGAGACAATGCCCCATTATAAGCTAGCTTCTAGAATGCCGCCTAAGATAACTAACATCATCCCATGAACAATATTAATAAACAAGTTATATAAAGTAAATTTATGACATATAACATATGACAACTAATGTAAAAGTGTTTTGATTGAGGAGATGGATAATATTAGCATGCAGGAAGAGAAAATCTCGAGTATCATTGATGAGAAGCTTTTTCCCATCTATAGCAGAGTCAAAAATAATAAGAATATGATTCGGAAGCCTCTTTCCCACAACAATGAAGGTATGAAAACAACTATAATTAATCTTAATGCCCTTTACTCTTTGTTGGAGGGAAACTACCTAGAAAAAAATGCTATTTTGGTTGATGATGATGCAGTGAAGTTGGAAGGTTAGGCTACTGGTCCTGGCACTAGAACCGGAGCAAGCATTAAGAAGAGGGTGGTGACTCTGCCTAAGGAACCAGTGAGTCTTAAATAATCAATTCAAAATATCCATGCTTTGTAGGAGGCTTCTGAGGAGTTCCTGAATATTTTGGATTGACTTGTGTTGCTGGTTGTTTTTTGTTCTTTCTGCTAGTAGTCGTGCTGGAAGGTGTCCTTTTTTTGTTGGCTGGAGCCTTTTAATTGTAATATCTTTTTAGGCCTTTCTTTGGTCTTCCTGTCTCTTGTGGCAGAAGTTGTTTCAGTGCTATTGTGCTATGCTCTTTTCTTTTCCTAGCATGTAAAGGATTTCGGGTCCCCTTCAAAACCTGTTTTTACCTTAATCAAAAACATATGACAACTAATGTCTAAGTAAACTTAACATTTGAATTATGTCCCCTTCACTAGGAATCAAGGTACAAGACCTTATCAGGACATTATATTCACTCTAACTTCCCCACTTAAGTGCAACTAAGATAATATTATTATGCAAGACTTATATGAAATGCAATATGGATCTCGACAACTAGGACATGTTAAGTACGAATGAAAAACTAATGATGTGATAATCTCTCACAAATGAAGAAAAGGAGAAAACCTTGTGGGATAGAAGTTGTCTCTAAAAAAGAGGTATGCAAATCATACATAAGTGATGTATGGAGGTATCAACATCAATAGCCCCCAAGAAATACATCCATTACAAAGATACAATACAAAATCCCGTTTAGTGTTGTGAAAGATAGAAACAACAATGCGCCCCCTCCCCTCCCCAATCACCCATAATGAAGTATCCTTCAAATCATTGAAGAAAGTATGAGGCCAAAAGAGAATCCAATGATGACAAGCAACGTGCATCCCCTTGGGGAGAAATAAATTCAATGTTGGATGTAGAAGAAACTCCATCTCCATGAAGAAGGAAGAAGTCTCACAAATGATATACTTATAAAATACTAAATTACTAGAATCCAACAACATCCATCATGAAACAACATCTATTACATGAATTTCTATAATCCATGTCAATTGTCAACTCTAATGAAGCAAGTAATGGGAGAATCATGATTAGATCCATAAACTTATGATGCAAGAGCATCAAAGGTCCTGTGAGCCCATCAAGGCCAATATGGTAAAACTTTTGTAATAAGGCCATTGTGAGGCCATTTATTTTCTTTTCATAGTTAAATAATGTTGTCTAATGCATAAAATTTCAATTGTATGGCCTTTGAGCCATCATGTAGTCATTTGGCCTAAGAGGTCCCGAGTTGGTCAATATAGGTCAAAGGTCTTAGGATTGGTCAAAGGGGTAAAAAATGATTAAGATCATGTTGATTTGTCATATTTGATATGTTGGCATGTTTGTGAGAAAATTAGAAGTCATTTGGATGTAAGATGTAAAAGTTTCTCAAAGTTGTTTGACAACCTTTGCAACTTTTGTAGCAAAGTTGTCATTAGTGACACAAATGGACAACTAATTGTGAAATCAATTGGAGTTAGTTGTAAATAGGTTGTAAGTCCATAAAAACCCCTCTTTGGGTTGAGGGGAGTTTGAAGGAAGTTTACAATAAAATATTGATGTTTACTATGATTTTTACTATCTTTTTGAGAAACAGTCACCTAGATCTCCTTGATAGTTATTAGTTTCGATACCAAACCAATTAGGGAATAATATATTGTGAATTTACCTTCATTTGAATCAGACTTGGGGTCTGGTTGTTGATCACAAAGGGATAATAAGCAATTTCTTTCAAATCAATCACCAACCCCTCTATATCAAGGATTTACAGGAAGTTTGATTAATAACTTTGTTTTCCACCATTAAAAAATTCTTATCTTCTAGATTCTAGTAGTACTTTGAAGTACCTTTTTAATGCAATTGGTTTGAGTTTAAAATATTTTTCATTGGGTGAGAACTTACAAGCCCTAGCATGATTGTTCCTTGATTCATGTTCAGTGTGACAATAATTTTGTAATGTTTTGGCAATAACCAGTCTTGTGAAGGACTCCAATGGCTATATATAGTTAATTGATATTGTATGGAACCTAAATAAACTTCCAATAACCTTGAATTAGAGTTCTAGATTGTTTCCAACAACTGATTACACAATCATAGTAATAACTGTCTATAACAATCTTTGGTTATTTGGTCATAAATTCAAGTTATTTAGTGCCCACGGTCCTTGAAAATTTTGGAGATAGATATCATAAGTGTTTTCCCTATGTTCCTAAGGATTCTTCCCATGTCCAAATTTTGATTGCATTGCCAAATTTATCCTGACTTGTGACAGTCACAGTTAGACTAGTGTCACTGTCCCACAAGGTTTGTGTTAATATGATTTAGAACAACATAGAGGGGGGGGGGGGGGGGGGGGGGGGGGGTGGTGGGGGGGGTTGTGAATCAGTTGTTCTCAGGTCTTGATGTATAAAACAATCTCAAAAACTTTTCCTTAAATCAAATCCAATAACCAAAACAAACTCGGTCATCACTGTCCCACACAGTTTGTTCATTGTCCTAGGACCATTTTGAAGTTTGTAAAATACAAACATTTCTCCCATATCACTATCTTTCCACTGGTTAATGGTTTTAAGTTTTCTTTGTTAATGCTTAATCACCCATACTCTATTTTATTGTCAAAATAGTGACAATCACACATTTTGGTCATTTTCTTGTACATGTTTGCAACCATAACCAGGGTTTTAATCTTCTGATGGTGTCTCCTTATTCCACCAAGGTGTTGTTACAAAATAAAGATTAGATGAAGGGAGTTGTGTCTCAGTGTTTTTTGAAAACATGAAGCTCCTTGCCATTGTGAAGGGAGTGAACCAAGACCAAGGGATAAAGGGTTTGTGGAACCATGAGTTGATGGAGTACTAGGTTGTAGGTCGAACCTTAGTGGAATGTCCAAAAATGATCAAGTGTGTTTTGTTTCTTAAAGGAAATGTTCCAAGCCAAGAGTATAAGGTTGATCAAGCCATGTTTTGTTTATACACTAGGCTACCAAGTGAATCATTGGGTCTATGAGGGAAAGTGATTGGGTTTCCTGATTTGACCATTACTTCCTCTGCATCAATTGGTATCAGAGAAATGAAGTAGATCCTTGCAAGAGGAAGATAGGAAGGTTGAGAGAGTAAGGATTAAGGATCAAGGAGTAAGGATTTGTAGTCAAGATGCCTCCAAGGGTTAGTGCAGCAATTGCTAGGGAGTTGAGATCCCTAAGGGAGAGGCTGGAATCCATTCCATTGAGGCTAGGGATAGAAGAAGATGAAGGTTTATTGATGAAGAGATTGACCAAGAAGTTGGGGGTGAAGAGGAAGTCCCTTGAGACAAAGAAATGGACCTGGAGGATGCAAGAATGGAAAATCTCATTAAAGCGGTCAGAGTAAGTCATAGAAAATCCAAGGCAAATTTATCCATGTATGGTGGAAAACAAGATGGAGAGGAACTCATAGATTGGTTTGGATAATTGGAAAACTACTTTGGTTGTAAAGAGGTGGAAGAGAACCAAAGGTGAAGACTGGTAAGTCAATTTTGAACGGACATGCTCTCTTATGGTGGGATTGTGTGCAGGAAGATAGGGAAAGCCAAGATCACATCATGGTACAAGATGGTGGAGAAGACGAAGGATAAATTCTTGTCTAATGACTATAGGGTCCAACAATACAAAAGGCTGCAAAATATAAGACAAAAAGACATGGATGTACAAACATATATAGAGGAGTTTCATAAGTTGGATATTAGGGCATCACATGAAGAGGATGTGGAAGAAAAGGTGGCAAGGTGCCTAGGAAGGATAAGGTTCAATATACAATATGAACTTAGTCTCTCTACACCTAGCACTATTGAGGAATGCTACATTTGACCATGAAGGATGAGGAGAGGTTGAAAAGAAGACAAGAAAGACAAGGAGGAGGAAGAGGAAACAATAATAGGGGTAGACGTACAAGGCAGACCCAAGAAGAACAAGGTGACACGGGAAAAGAAAAGGAGGATTCAGAGGATCTAGAGGTGGAGGAAGAGGTGTCTTCATTGGAAAATTCTTCACATGTGGTGGGGTAAAAGTACAAACCTGTGTCACACTTTTACATAGGAAAAGGTCAACAACACACAAACTGTTTAACTTTAACGACATAAATGTCGCATTTGTGTTTATAATTTGAAGATGATGTAAACTGATGAAATGTGTAAAGTTGAATAAAGTTTGTGTATAAAATTTTTTTTTGAACAAGAACTGACATAGTTTTTTAATTTTTGAAGTCCATTTTTCATTTGCTGAAAAATGCTAAAAATCTGGGGTCTAGTTCCGCCAAACAAGTATATACAAATAATATTTTTTTCCTCTGATTTCAAAATATGTTATAGATGACATGTATAGCTAGTGTACAAAAGAAGAGAGATTGGATTTTGATGTATATTTTCTCTGATATAACTACTCAAAGTTGAACTTATCTGAAATCGATAGCTTTCATCTCCCATCAATTTCCCCCTATCAAATCTACATCATTCCGAAAAAAAATACATATTCTTGAAGAGGACTCTCTCCTCTAGAGTTAAATGTAAATTTTATTTTTTAATGATATGATTTACTATTTTTTTTCTTTATTTGAAGCAACATCTTCTCAAATGTTAAAATACCTACTTGCAATATTTTGAAATTATAATATATTAGATCTAATCAAAATACTATAAAACTTATATGACAATTATCTTGACTCTAAGCTCTACAAAGGGGTATTTTTATATCATTAAAAATAGTAGGAGTTATTGAAACATCACTTTTTTGAAATAATTTTATTTCTTTCGTAATTGGACCCAAATTAGTATAAAATATGCATTTGATAGATATTTCTAATTGGAAAAGTTGTAGCACTTATCTAATGAATCTAGCTAGACCATACATTTGAAAAAAATTAATTTTTAATTAGAAATACTCAAATTCAGTTGTGCTGATAAGTTATCCTGAAACGTGACAAAGCTTTGTGCTTTTCCCTGGTGATATTGGGCACACATCTTACAAGTATCCTGAAAAGATTTGTGTTGCTACTAGTAGTGGTGAAAGGAGGGTACAAATGGTATTTGATAGGATGAAGAGGGAAGTGTTAAATATTGGAGTTGATGATAAAACAACCCACATCTCCCAAGAACACCTGCACGCAAACACGTGTCACAAAAAGAGAGAGAAGAAAACAACTATGGAGACCTGAACATATGGATCCACGAGAGAGGAGAAATCCTTGATGTGCAAAATCAAAAGTTGCAATCAATAATGAAAATGTCAAAAAAAAAAAGGTTACAAAGTGTTATGAGATCAATCCTTATAAAAGGAGATCAGAAAACCTAAAAAGGTAAAACCTAGGTTGCACAATAATAATTAATAAAGCCATTAATTATTATATGCCTAAAGTTTAGCTTAAGTCGAAAGAGGTAATAAGTGACTTAATAATTAAATCAATATAATTCAATTAATAATAAAACACTTTATTACTCTAACACCCCCCTTAAGATGAACTTTGGGAGAAGCTAAAAAACTAGAAAGAACAACTGAAAGCAAATGGGTCCCGGCAACAAAAGGCCTAATTAGGTACCCAAGTACAAAACAAAGTCTCTATAAAGTGGAGAAATAGAGAAACCCACATGGGAAAACCTCTACTCCAAAAAGAGACAAAGACTAGTCTGAAGGACTAAAGAAGCCTCCAAAACTAGGAATGTTCTAGAAAATAGGAACAAAGATGAATATGTACAACATCACTAAAGCATGAAACTACAAACTCTGTCAAGAAGAAACTGATGATCTAAAGATCCTCCACAAAAATATGACTAGGTAGAGAAGACTGCAATTTGCATGATTGCCCTAAAATAATGCTACTCGAATCAGGAGGCAAACAAAGGAAAACACCTGAACTCAAAGATACAAATGGCATAAACACAAAAAGTTTGAAGAGCTGATCAATCAAAGCTGGAAGAGTGCGTCCAAAAAATAGGAAAGAAAAGAGTGTCCATATGGTAAATGATCCATCTCACTAGAATGCATAGGTACCCAGCCACTGCAACTTCCTAGTACATAGAATCAAATACTAAATACATAGCTCACACTATCGAACCAAGGAAGCAGTAGAACCAATAGTAGAAATCCCCCCATACTACTGACAAGGGAGTAATGATAGGTACACTGAAAAGATCATCCAATATGAACTGCATGATGAAGAAGAATCTGAAACATTGAATGTGCAGAGAGAGTACAAACACATATAGAGATACCTGAGGCTAATGTCATTGGAGGAATGCTCACATTACAAAAGTAGATGGAAAAAAAAGGCAAACATCAAAATCCCTTGGCACTTTATAATGGTGTGTGAGTACATATAACACGAACATGTGCAAGATCTCATACATACAATAGAATGACACTTTATCTCAGTGCGTGTGCATAAAAAATGCTACAAAAATGAAGTATACACTGCTCAAAGAAGAGCGAAGGCCGCTGAAACAAAAGAACAACCTAAGATGAGCCATCCCTCAAAGGGAAGAGATCCAAGGACCTGTAACAACCAAGATATCCACCAGACTACAAAAATGAAAGAATCTAAATAAAATGAACCTAGAGCAGAATCTGGAAAAATGACTCATGGCACTTAAAAGCTCTCAGAACAAGCTTTCCAACGATATATCATTTTATGCAAATGGAGTCTGGATGCGCAAGATAGAGCTCCCAGAGTGCAGAACTAAATATCTAGTTTTGACAGTGAAAAACACCATAAAAAACAAGAATAGAAAACCAAACCTGAAGATCTGGAAAGAGCTCAAAATCATCTTTCTGACGATATCTCATTTGTCAAATTTTGACACTGTATGCTCAAGATATGAGCAAACAACCAACAACTACGCTAGAGGGCCCAAAGAAGGTGTCTGGAAGGATTTGAAGATGGGTGATGTCAGAAAAAGGACAAAATCACACATGAAACCATTAGATCTAATAAAATCTCAGAAAGAGCTTTTCGACAATATCTCATTTGCCGAAAATAGAGCCTGGATGCAAGAGAAATGGATCCCAGAATACAGGAGGTTTAAAGCACCAAGATCACAAAGAACATCTGACTTTGAAAGCACAAAATGGCATCAAAATGGAAAAATCACAAAACCATACCAGTAAATTTGGATCAGGCTTGGAACCAACTTTTCGACGGTATATCACATGCCCGATTACAATCCCAGATGCCCAAGATATTTGCAAAAAAGAACGGGTAGCTCCAAAAAAGGCCAACAAATGGGCAAATCTCTGTTGACATCAGCAACCTACGAGGCTAATTTTGATGGCCAAATGGCCGTCACAGAGAAAATCCATCGAGGGCTTAAAAAAAAGGCCCATACGACCCTAGGCTTGGTAGAAGGGGCTGGGTGGCTAAGTAGAGGGGCTGGTCCCCCATGTGATTGTGGCCCTGTGAAAGGGGCTGGATGTGGGCAGTGAAGTCACCGCAGTGACCGTGTGACTGGCGGTTATTGCCGGTGGTCACGTCGGGGATCGCGCAGTCAGTGGTGTCACCGGTGTTGACACCGCTCAGGGACAGTCAGCGATGGCACCCAAGTGGCTGCACGATGGCACCTAGGTGACCGGCCGACGACACAACCGATGATAATTTTTTTTATAAAATTTTTTTGTGTACCTAATGCCTCGGAGTGCGTGCTAGGGTCGTACGACTCTGGTATGCAAAAATAATTTGCCTCAGAAGCCAACTTGTCCAAAAATGATAAGTTTTATATAAATTTTGACTATCTCGAATGCTCCGAACACAACCGTGAGCTTCGTTTGGGCCAGAAGTGCCCCAAAAAATAGTGATCACCTCAGGATCCATGCCAGGGCTTGTTGCAAATTTTTTTGCCATAGATTCCAACTTTGTCTAAATTGGACAAATTTTATATGAATCTTGGGGTTCTTGGATGCTCTAAACACAATTATGAGGTCTGTTTGAAGCCAAGGTGACCAAAAAAATAGGTCCCCCCTAGATTTGATAGGAAACCCTTTGAAAATGTAGATCTGACGAACACATTTGAATCTCTTAAGAAGAGGACAGGGGCAAGCAGATCTGAAGCTCTGATACCATATTGGATTTGATGATAAAACAACCCATAGCTCCCAAGAATACCTGCATGCAAACACCTGTCACAGAAAGAGAGAGAAGCAAACATCTATGGAGACCTGAACGTATGGATCCACGAGAGAGGAGAAATCCTTGATGTGCAAAAACAAAAGTTGCAATCAATAATGAAAATTTTAGAAAAAAAGGTTTCAAAGTGTTATGAGATCAATCCTTATAAAAGGAGATCAGAAAACCTAAAAAGGTAAAACCTAGGTTGCACAATAATAATTAATAAAGCTATTAATTATTATATGCCCAAAGTTTAGCTTAAGTCGAAAGAGGTAATAAGTGACTTAATAATTAAATCAATATGATTCAATTAATAAGAAAACACTTTATTACTCTAACTTTAACTCCCTTGACCCTATTAATGTTTCTCCATAGGTTGGAGAGATGTTGTTTCTAAGAAGAATGATATTGAATAAACTCATGGAGGACATAACACAAAGGAGGACACTTTTCAAAACCAATTGCAAAAGAAAAGGTGAAGTATGCAAAGTAATCATAGACTTTGGTTCCACTGATAATATGGTATCAAAAGAGATGGTAGACAAACTGAATTTAGAAAGAGTCCCTCATTAAATACCATACAAGGTATCTTGGGTGAGTAATAATCAATCACTTTTGGTTAATGAAAAAGCTTGTGTTAATTTTCAAATTGGAGAATATAGAGATAGGGTTATGTGTGACATTTTTCCAATGGATTTTTGTCATCTCCTACAAGGGAGACCATGGAAAGTTGGCAAGAAGGCTATGTATGATGGCTTTTCTAATACCTATACCATCAAGAAGGATGGTAAATTGACTTCATTGCAGGAAGAGGTTGAAGAAAGCCAAAAGGAAAAGAAGACCATCCCCATGGGAAAAAAAGGAGTTTGTGAGGATGAAAGAAGGTGAGTGCAAGGAGGGTGGAGAAAATATTGAGGTTGTAGAGGTCAGATCAAATCTTTAAAAGGAGGAATACATCAAAGGTTTTCAAGTCAATATTGAAACAAGAAACAACAAGGATGAATCCCTAGTTCGAACACAAGGTGAGAAGAAAAATCAAAACATTTTTGTGGTTGTAACAATAATATGTGTTGTGATAGAGGTGAGAGGGAAGAGATCATCTAATTTTGATAAGACAAAATGATTTGAAGCATTAGGTCTGAACCAAATAAGGGAAATCAAGAGTTGGGTGAATGGAAACAGGTTGCAAAAACAATGGGGAAACAATTGTTCAAAGAAGGTGAACAAGTATTAGTTTGAAGAGGATAGTCTGAGAACCTCCAAGGGTAGATGCAAATGAAGGTCTGAGGATTGAGATGAGAGTCAAATATGGTAGTTGGAAGCCACCAAGGCAATGCACCAATTTGGAACAAGGAAACTTCAAGCACTGAGTTGATGCAAGTGGGTGGAACCCCCCAAGACAATGTCAGAGCACCAGGAGGCCAGCAAGGAGGATCCATGGAAGGAGGGGAAGGTAGTTCTACATCACCTTCTCTTGTGACAAAAGAATTTTCTTAGGGGGGAGTATGATGCAAGAGCATCAAAGGTCATGTGAGGCCATCAAGGATAATATGGTCAAATTTTTTTAATAAGGCCATTGTGAGGCCATTTATCTCCTTTTCATAGTTAAATAATTTTGTCTAATACATAATTTTTCAATTGTAAGGCCTTTGAGCCATTATGTAGTCATTTGGCCCAAGAGTCCCTAAGTTGGTCAATGTAGGTCAAAGTTCTTAGGATTGGTCAAAGGTGTAAAAAATGATTAAAATAATGTTGATTTGTCATATTTGATATATTGACAATTTTGTGAGCCAATTGGAAGTCATTTGGATGTAAGATGTAAAAGTTACAAAAAGTTGCTCAAAAGTTGTTTGACAACTTTTGCAACAAAGTTTTCAGTAGTGACTCAAATGGACAACTAATTATGAAATAAATTGGATTCAATTTCAAATAGGTTTTATGTCCATAAAAACCCCCTCTTTGGGTCGAGTTTAATTAGATTGGATGATTTTGAAGGAAGTTTGCAATAAAATATTGGTGTTTACTATGATTTTTATTGTCTTTTCATGAAACAATCAGATGGATCTCCTTGACAATTATTGGTTTCGATCCAAAACCAATTAGGGAACAATATACTATGAATTTTCTTTCATTTGAATCAAATTTTGGGTCTAGTCATTGATCATAGAGGGATAATAAGAAATTTATTTCAAATCAACCACCAACCCCTCTATATAAAGGGTTTACAGGAAGTTTGATTAATAACTTTGTTTTCCACCATTCAAAAATTCTTATCTTCTAGATTCTAGTAGTACTTTGAAGTAGCTTTCTAATGCAATTGGTTTGATTTTAAAATATTGTGTATTGGGTGAGAACTTCCAAGCCCTAGTGTGACTGTTCCTTGATTCATGTTCACTTTGATAACAATTTTGTGATGTTTTGGCAATAACCAATCTTGTGAAGGACCACAATGGTTAGATATGGTTAATTGATATTGTACAGAATCTAAATGAACTTCCAAGAACATCAAATCATATTTCTATATTGTTTCAAATCACTGATTTCATGATCATAGTTATAACTATCTAAATTCTATAACAGTAACAGTCTTTGGTTATTTCGTCATAAATTCAAGTTATTTAGTTCCCATAGTCCTTGAAAATTTTAGAGATAGATTTCATAATTTTTTTCCCGGTGTTCCTAAGGATTATTCCCATGTCCAAATTCTGATTGCATTACCAAATTTATCCTAACCTGTGACAGTCACAGTTAGACTAGTGTCACTGTTCCATAAGGTTGCAAAATAAAAACATTGCTCCCATGTCACTATCTTTCCACTAGTTGAGGGTTCCAAGTTTTCTTTGTTAATGCTTAATCACCCATACTTTATTTTACTATCAAAATAGTGACAGCCACACATGTTGGTCATTTTTTTGTACATCTTTGAAACCATAACCATGGTTTTGATCTTCTGATTGTGTATCTGTATTCCATCAAGGTGTTGTTACAAAATAAAGATCAGATGAAGGGAGTTGTGTCTCGGTATTTTTTGAAAGCATGCAAACCCTTTCCACGATGAAGGGAGTGAACCAAGACCAAGGGGTAAAGGTCTTGTGGAGCCATGAGTTGATGGAGTACTAGGTTGCAGGTTGAACCTTAGTGGAATATCTTAAATGATCAAGTGTGTGTTGTTTCTTGAAGATCATGTTGAAGTCCAAGAAGTGTAAGGTTGATCAAGCCACATTTTGTTGATACACCAAGATACCAAATGAAACATTGGGTCTATGAGGGAAAGTGATTGGGTTTCCTAATCTGACCATTGCTTCATCTGCATCAACTTATTAGGAGAAACTACCTTACTAAAAAAACTAGATGGGTGACTTCAAGGAATATAAGGTTCATCATGAATATCAATGAAATATTCTAAAGTATACACTTTGTATGGATGACCAACCCTACCCATTGCAATAACCTCTCCTCTCAAAAATCAAATGGAACACTAAATTGGAAGTGAACATGTACTCAAATTAACCACTAAACATGTACCCAAGTCAACATCGCCTACTCTAGTAACATGGAAAAATTGATTGTTCTTAGTCAAGATTCTATCATGATATGGTGCTCTAAGAGATTTTGGAATATTGCTAACTAACAATATGTTTTGAAGCATCTAAATCAATAATCCAACCAATGTCCTTATGTGCATGAGTGGTAATCAACGCATGACTTTTTCCTTTCCAACTAGGTGAAGTATCCTCATGTTTGGTTGAAGAAGAAGTTGAGATAGATGAAGAAATAATGAAGATATGATTCTCCTTTATTAAAAATTTCAACTAGTAAATCTCCTTCTTATAAAAAATTTGTTTACTATGCCCATTTCCCCGACAAAAGGTACATTTCGGTCTCTCATTCTTAGGATGAACCTATTTAGAAGAGGTGTTGGAAGTCTCACTATATTTTATCTTGGGTTTGTTATTTTTATTCCCTTTCCCTTTGAGTTGTGTATAAATTAATACTTAAGACCTAAGCATGGAATCATTTTCATGAGCCTTTAATTGTTCATAGTCAACCTCTCACCATATGTCTCATGATTGTGTGACAAGTGAATAACCTAACCCATCCATAGTAGCATGAAAGGAAGTGGAGAAATATGAAAAGATGCTTATCAATTTAGACAAAGTCAAGAATATGCACTGCTTATCATTTTTCTCTTTCCCATAACTTGATAATTTTTGTCTCGAGGATTTGAATGCAACCAAATAATCATCAATAATACCAAGCATTATTGCTAGTGGAAGTTGTAAATGCACTAAATATAAAGTGGCAAAATAATTCTTGCTTGGGGTTTTTTGGTTGAGTGAAAAAGAGGGGGTTTCCTCGGTTGTGTTCTCTTCTTTTCAGCATTTCTTTTCTACATATCTGCATTATGGATCAAACTACATTACCCATATTAAATCCTTACAAATACTTTAAGTGGAAATCACACATGGCATTTGGATTACATAGGATAACAATGAGACTTGAAACTGAACCAACATTAATTGCAGAGAAGCCAAAGTGGTTTAATAGATTTGATGAAGCCTATGAAATATTGTATTTGTTTATTTCTATCAATATTCTCTTTCACATCGAGTCTTTTAGTTCGCCACATGAAATTTGGACAAAGCTAGAAACATTATTTGGGACACAAGATTCAATGAGGGGTCATATGTTGGAAAATGAGAAAATTAGTTTAATTCCAGGAAATTTTAATATAATTTAGGATTTCTTCACCAAATTAAAATCACTAAGATTGCAGTTAAAAAAATGTGGATTTGAAAAGAAAGATGAACAACTAATTTTTAGTATTCTCTCTACAATAAGTTCAGAATATTCTATGTTTGTTTCTACCTTTTATTATACTAAGGGTGCACTTGGTATACAATTCACCATGCCATCTTTGGCAGATGGATCAAAAGGTGCTGATGAAATCCCATTAATTCATGCTTTGTTCTAGAAAATCAATCTTTTGGGCAGTCATAATATGTTTCTGTTTGGTACTATGTACAAAAATGGTGGGTAGTGGCAGTAAATATCCAAGCAAAAAAACACTCATCTGTTTGTCAAAAATTATGGGTATGATGTAATGGTTGAATTTCATGTTTTAAGGATATTAAATCTTTGTTTGAATCTTTGGTATGATGTAATGGCTGAATTTAAAGTTTTACAAATATTGCATCCATGTTTGAATTATGGGTATGATGTAATGGTTGAATTCAATGTTTTACAGGTATTGCATCCCTGTTAGAATTATGGGTATGATGTAATGGCTGAATTTAATGTTTCGCATCTCTTCTTAAGAAGTTTTAGTAATTGAGAATGCTTTGGATTTATCTGAGTACATGTGTTTCAGTATTCTGGACTATGAAAATATTGGCTCTCAGCTTAAGTAATGGATTGTTTGTTTTCAGTGGTGTTTTATCAAATAATTTGAATCTTGTATTTCTATTTTTGTGAAATCAATTACAATATTATTATAATGCATGTGATTGATGTGATTGGGAGATTAATACGTCACTCTTAATTGCAAAAAATTTGACAAATTGTTTCTTTGGGTAAATCTCCCTCGTGCCATCTTTAGATGAGTTTTCTATCTCTCTCACATGGGAACATGATAAACTAATCCATATGGGCACTCTTAAGTCCTCTAAGTCACATGTATTGGTAGCCAACCAAGGCACAAAAGAACATCAAGGAAAAAGTAGTAACAACAACAAGGATAAGAAGCAAAAGAATAAAAAGGAGAAAAAGGATCATATTCTAGTTGCTTCAAAAGTAACCAATGAGACCCAATCTTCTAAGGGCGATAATCCTAAGAAAGAAAAGGTCAAATGTGCCTATTGTAAGAGACCCATTTATGATGAGAACAAGTGTTTGAGGAAACAAGTGGATCATTTGACACACATTCTTGAGAGAATAATCTTAGTGTTCCTGAATCCATCAAATAGAGTTTAGAAGAGGGTTTTCACAAGGCATAAGATAACAACAAAGGGAAAGGAAAGGTAAATTCCCTTGTACTAGAGGCTTCTTCACCATCCACTTGGGTTCTTGACTCGTGTGCTTCATACCACATGGATTCATATAAGAAATAGCTTGTGTCTATAGAGCCATGTACTATGCCTTCTTATTTTATGGGTTATGACACTCTTGTTGAGATGTGTGGGAGATGATCAATTGAAATTGGGGAAGGGACATTCTAGGATGTTATGTGTGTGCCCTAATTATCAACTAATCTCCTATTAATCTATCAAATCACTTGCACAAGGACAACCAAGAGATTTGAGATTACTCCTGATTCAGTGGTGATTCGTGAGATGCATAATAATTGTACAGTTTCAATTGGGAGAAAAGATCATTAGTCTTGACTTTATTTGTTCTTTCACTTTGTTCCTGATTATCCTTTACTTATATTTGTCACTCACTCATGTGAGGTGAGTCATTTATGGAATTAGCAATTTGGCCACTTGAACTACCACTATTTACAGCAACTCAGTCAAGATGACATGCTTATAGGGTTTCCTTCTATTCAAAATTTTAATGGATTTTGTCAAGTATGCATTCTTGGAAAGCATCCTAAAGAAAAAATTGATAAAGGAAAAGCATGAACACAAATTTTGGAGCTATTAAAGTGATTTGATAGGACCATTTCCACACCCTTCTTTCAATAGAGCCAAATATGTCTTAACATTCATTAATGATCTTTCCTGGTATACCTTTGTATATTTTCTCAAACAAAAGTCTGAAGTATTTGAGTATTTTCAAGAATTCAAAGCTTTTGTAGAGAAACAAACAATGAAACCCATCAAGGTTCTACGTACCAATAATGGAGGTAATATGTCAACCAGAGGTTTGAAAATTTTTATATCTCGGAAGGCATTGATCTTCAACACACATTTCCCTACACTCCACAACAAAATAGAGTTATAGAATGAAAGAATCATTCATTGAAGGAAATGGATAATTGTATGATCCAATCCAAATCATTGGCACCTTAGTATTGGGTAGAGGCCATCAACTGTGCATGTTATATCTAGAATCAAGTTTCCCATCAAGTCATGAAAGGGGTAACTCCTTTTCAAGCTTGAAATGGTCAAAAACTCACAATTAAACACTTTTGAGTGTTTGGGTCTCCTACATGGGCCCATATTCCAACAAAGAAATGCAAGGCTATGGATCCAAAAAGTAGGCCTTTCATATTTTTTGGGTATCCAGATGGTTTCAAAGGCTACAAGCTTCTCCATCCTACCATACATGATATTTTCATTGAGAGGAGTGTTCATTTTGAGGAGGATGCCTCCAATTCTTCTTCTACCACTTCTCCTGATGGAGACATTGCGACTACATGATGATAGTTCTTTCAAGGATTATAATCCTCCTAATCCTAATGTGGAGTCTTATTCTTCCACTTTAGATGATGATGATGAGGATATATCTTCCTCCTCTCTTGGTCATCATTTAGATGGTGATGATTCTCCTCCAGATTCTCCAGCTACTAGGCCTCTTTGGGCTCATCAGACATTGGATTCAACGGGTGATTGGATTGGTAATCCTTCAAATGAGAGAAGAACAAAGTCACAATTTGAGAAAGATCCACATCTCTTCATTGCTACAACTTCTGATCCACAATCCTTTCGGGAAGCTTCTGGTGTTATCAAATGGGATGTTTTTATGCAAGAGGAATTCAGTTTTTAGAGAGGAACCATACTTGGGATTTAGTCCCTCTTCGTAAGGGAAGGAAAAAAATTTAGTGCAAGTGGATCCATCAAACAATTTTTTTTTTGATGATTCAGTTAATAAGTATAATGCTCACCTAGTTGCCAAAGGATTCTCCTAGGTCTCTGTGATTGAATACTCTGAGACCTTTGCACCATTTTCCAAGATGAATTCCATCTGACTTATGCTTTCTATTGTTGCATCCCATCACTAGGAATTTCAACAGATCGATGTGAAGAGTGCTTTTCTTCATGGTGACCTTGAAGAGGAGATATATATGGAACATCCACATCGGTTCATCTAGGATCCTTCAATTGCTTTCCACCTTCAAAAGTCTCTCTATGGCCTTAAACATGCTCCTCAAGCCTAGTATACCAAGATGGACTCCTTTCTTCTATCATTTAGGTTCACTCGATTCAATTATGATCTGAATGTCTACATTCTGTAGCACGATGATACTCTCACTTTCCTTATTCTCTATGTTGATGACTTATTGATCACGAGGAGTCACTCATCCCACATCGTGATGGTAAAAACTTCCCTTCATGATTGATTATTGATATCTAACTTAGGAATTCTCCACTTCTTCTTATGGATTGAGATCACTCAATCACCTGTTGGTAGCTTCATTGGACAACCTAAGTATGCTCTTGATATGCTCCCTATATTTTTCATGGTTGACTGTAAGTATGTACCAACTCCATTTCTTTCAGGAATCAAACACAAGTCTTCTTGTTCTTCACCCTTGGTTGATGCTATGTTGTATCATCAATTAGTTTCCAACCTCAAATATTTGACTCACACAAGGCTTGATATTTCATATGTTGTGGGCCTAGTCTCTAGGTTCATGCAGGAGCCACATGAGCTGCATTAGAAAGAAACTAAGTGGATTCTTCAATATATCCATGGTAATCACATTTATGGGATTCATTATGTAGTGGGAATAGATATTGAATTTGTGGGATACACATATTTAGATTGGGCAGGTGATTCTCAGGATCACAAGTCTACTTCAGAGTATTTCTTCTCTCTTGGTTCAGGTCTAGATTATTTCTTGAGCAAGAAGAAGTTTGTTATTTCTCTTTCATCCACTAAAGTTGAGTCTCAAGGAGTAGTTACTGATACTACTAAGGCTATTTGGATTTAAAACATCCTCACTAAGTTTGGCATTCTTTTCTGAAAGCCAACAGTCATCTTTTGTCACAACCAAAGTGTCATTCAGATTTCTCATAATCTGTTCCATCTCCAGCGGACTAAGCACATCGAGATTCACATGCACTACATTCAGGAGTTGATTCATGAGCAGGTCCTTGAACTTTAGTACTATCAGACATTAGATCAAACTATAGAAATATTCACCAAACCCTTTACTAAGAGAAATTTCATTCACCTATGTTCTTTGCTTGGGGTGCGACAAGTGTCTCCTTCTACTGGAGCTTTTTACTTTCCCATTTTTTCTCTTTTGGAGAGGATTTTTCTCCCATTGGATATTCTCCTTTTCTTTGTTTATGAAAGGTTGCATTGTAGCTGTACATGGGTACCTAACATGGTCTTGCCTTTGGGACCCATAATCTATGTACTACATTACTGTACTCCTAAGTTGCACTTAAGGGAGGGGTGTTAGAGTAAATGGGGTTCATTTCCATTTTACTCTTGAATTAAGTTTACTTAGGTGACCTCATTAATGAGGTAGCTAGATATTGTTGAGGATATTATTGAGTTATTTTAGAACTCTACTTTCTCCAATTTGAGACACTTGTCTCAACCATATCCTTTCCTTCTATCAAGCTCTTTCCTATATAAACAAGCTACCTAGCTTGTATTTTGTATCTTTTGGTTTAGCATCCTCTCAATGCTATTTTTCTTCTAGCATTTTCATTTCTCTTGTGGAGACTAAATCTATGATGCTATTTTGATTTCATGTCATTTGCATTCATAGTTTAGATATCTATTCTTTACATTAGTTTTATGGGTTAATAATTTTTTTAGATTCTAACACTCTCTCATTTCTCTTAGTGTATTGTACTCCTCAATGTGGAATGATAAAGAATCTAAAACATGTATTGTAATCAAGCCCATCACCTCGTCATATTTTTTATATGTGCAAACTTCTAATATTCTTTGGTGAAGTTCAGTCATTCCTTGTTCATGGTAGACCATAATCCCTTAGACCAAAGTAAAATATTTGCATTCTCACCTTCCATGTGTGATAACTATGAGGAGTAAGCACCTCAACTCTGATTCAACCATGTGAGCATAACATAAAAATCAAGAAAATTAGCCAAATAATTAATAAAAACTAATTTTAAACACCTAACATATGATCTAAAATTAAAAGTTAAGCCATGCCCCCACAAAAAATTGTAACTTTTCAAGATATCAGATGTCCAAGTTAACAAGAAAATGGCATAAATTTGAAAAAAAATCAATAGATAATACCTAGAGATGAATTTAGGAAAAGTACATGGATGGAATGATAGATCTCCTCAATACCTTTTCAAAGTTGTAAGAATCATGAAAAATGGATATCATGTCAAAAAGATGCAAGCTCAGGAGTCCAAAAAGAAGGGTCAACTTCAAGCTACAAAAATACTAAAAATAATAAAATCAGGCTAAATAGTCTACACCACAATGAAGTTGGTGGATCCAACTTTTCAATAATATATTATTTGCAAAAATTTAATACTAAATGCCCAAGTTATTCTCTATTACAAAAAACACCTATATAGAGCCCAAGGTAAAAAAATAAAGGGGGCAAGAAAGACCCTTGTCCAAATAGGCCTTGGTCATTGATGTGACCACTAGCTCCAAAAAAAGAAAAAGATAATAAGCCCTCAAGGACTGGCTGCTCCAAAATGCCTAGCTATGATTGCACAATTTATGAGTATGGATAAGAAAATATGCCTAATGGCTTGAGATATGTGTGCAAGGAACAATGTGAGTTGGCTTAAATAGGGAAACACATCCAATAAATATGCCCACAAAGGCTTGAGGTAGTAAGCTAACATTTCAAAAAGCATTGGCAGGTCTTTGCATATGTGATGGTTCTTGGTGTATACTCTTGATGAGTGAATTCCCTAATGTGATAGGTATTTGTGGTAGTTAAACCACCCATATAAGCCTTAGACCATGCAATAAAAAGGACCCCTCAAGATCCAATAAAAGGTACAATCAACATTGATTTAAAGGGAACCCCAAACTTCGTATTTTTCACCCAATAATATATCAAACACCACCAAACATAAAAACAATACCCTCAAAGTAAATACACACCAAAAATAAAAAAATATAAGCCACCTAATATATTATGCACCACAAAGTTTCCCAATAAAAAAAGTGAAATAGATTCAATTTTAATTTAAAAAATCAAGCACCAAAATATGTCAAACCTGGTAGAAAAGTACCATCCACGGAAAATACAACTAATAATGTTGATTTCATAAAAAAATGTTGAGATGATGCCCAAATATATCCTCGATAGGGTAGATTTTATTTGTGAATATAGCCAAGGAGGCAAAAAAAATTGTTTTCCCATTCATACAATTTGAAAACTATATGGATTGTGTATGAATATAATAATGACAAAAAGGCCTCAAATGCTTGGGATGAAAGTGTAAAAAATGGAAAATTTGATAGATAGGAGATATTTTCCACCACAAGTCAAATTGTGATATTGCTATCAAGATTCAACTAAGCAAATTTTTAGTCAAACTCATTGACCAATCTTTCATGAGCAGTGGTTCACAAGAACCCATCTCTCATGAGAATGAATAGAACAGTTAGCACTCATTACATCTAGGTGATGCTCAAAGAGGTAAAGCACTAGGACTTCCTAAGAGGTCACCCATCCCAATATTAATCCATCTCAACCCTGCTTAACTATGGATTTTTCTCCAAGGTTAATCCCACTTTGCTTGTAACCCCATTTGTAAAACTTTTAGAAAATGTTGTGCTTTATGTGCCATTCATTATAAAGAATTAAGCTCATCAAGGGGATTTATAATGGATGATGAGCTTAAGGGGATTTCTGGTGAATGATTCATAAGGTGCATCACTTGGTTAAGGTTTTACAAATGGGGTTGCAAGAAAAGTGGGCTTAACCTTGGAGGAAACTCCATAGTTAAGTGTGCTTGAGCTAGAGTAGTACTAGGATGAGTGACCTCTTGGGAAGTTTCATTGTTTCACCTCTATGAGAATCACCTATATGCAATGCTTGCTAATTATTCCATTCATTCTCACAAGAGATAGGTTCTTGTGAACCATAACTCATGAAACATAGGTCAATGAGTTTGACAAAAAACTAGACAATTGAATCTTGATAGAAAAATCATAATTTGATAAATTTTTCTATGATTTTTAGGCCTTTTAGATGTAATGGTAGGACATATTTGGCCCAAATTATTTTAGACAATCATCTACCATTGAAATTTGACAACCAAACTATCTTTAAAATCTTGAACCTTTGGCAAAAATAGTCAAATTTGTACAAAACAAAAGCCAATATTGACCTTTCTTGATCCCTAAGAGGCTCACACCTAAACAAGTGAAACTGGGAAGTTTCACAGGTGTGGGATGAGATGTACCTAGTGAAAAAACCTCTGGGATTTGAGAAGTTGGCTCTTCATGAGTGGTATTTGAGGAAAAGGAATGGGACAACCTTTAACAAACAACCTAAGCTAAAGGAAGAAATTTTCCAAATCAAAGCTTTATTGGATGGGATAAGAATGTGTACGATAGAATTTGCAGGGGTTTAACCCTTTCTTGTCAAAGGTTCATATCTTGATTCACACAAACATGATGCACCGCAGACCTTCCATTGTTGGTTAGGAGAATAGGAGCCCAAAGTCATCAAATATAGGGAAAAAATGTTCATATCCCAACTGTGAGAAGTACCTACAAGTGTCCAAATAAAAACACAACTCCTAGAGGGCATGTAAGTCTCTTTACCCATAGACAAAACACACAACACTATTTCGTAATAAATATAAATAGTTCATATAAGGGTCAAATGAAAAGACCTCATTTCCTAAAACTAATCTTCCTAAGGAGAAAGCTGCAAGTGATACACTTCATTCTCTATTCTAGATGCATAGTGAGGAGAGAGAAATCATCATGATCACAAGTACATCTAAACAAAAAAAAATATTGCACCAACATAAATAAACTGGACCATACCTATAAATAATCATCACAAGACACTTTGATTAACAAAAAGGAAAAGGAAACACAAGCACAGTCCCCATAATTCATTACGAGAAAACATGCCAAATAAGGAGAGTATATGCCCCAAAAGATAAATATCACAGTATACACCTTTGGATGACAAGCCATAGAGTATTTTTCTCAGAAATTAAATCCTCTACAAATATTACAGTCTATTTCTCAACTCATTGAACATGAGTCCAATGTTCCAACCTCTTTTTTTTTTCAAGCAGGCCTCTTGGTTTTAGAGAACAAACTTTGGTTGATTTGATCATTTAGAATGAGTAAAATTAGTTACAATTGATTGACATACCAAAGAACTAGGTATGGATATGTTGATCTCTTGTGCTATGGGAAAATGTGTCCTTTTCATTAGTCAATCACAACATTTTCACCAACTGGGATCAAAAGAATAAATCATGGCAGCTCAAGAAAGGATGAGCATGATTATATGGCCAACTGAAAATCATGTTGTAGATAGTTATTTAAGTTATCATTAGTTGTGGTAGTATTTATGAATTGGCATATTCCTTGAATATGTGTTGGTGGGTCTGTGCAAGTGTGGGTGTCCATAGGTACGTGCACATCACATTGGAAAAGCTCAAAGGAGAGAAGGCCTCTGCAAAGCGATTTGAAATCCCAATCAATTGACACATGTCAAACCTCATAGTGGATTTGTTAATGTGAATATTCCCCACGTGTTGAAGTGGACAAAGCTTGTGAAAGAAAGAGGTGATGCTGAATGGTGTAGAAGGATTCTACAACCTTCAATTCCCTTGACTCAATGATCAACTCCAATCCTCTCCAATACTTTCCAAAAATTAACCTGCAATAAAAATCTTAATTCTCTAATATGGAAAAGGGTTATACTTGGCCATAACTATGATATGGTGTTGGAATTATTATGAACCCATCATGAAGCTGCAAACTTCAAATCTCAACCAAGAAAGATTTCAACTACAAGAGAATTTTGCAACATGACCTTGTATGAATAATGAGATAAGTACTCAATGAAATACATGAATGAAATAACTTACAATGTATAATAGGTCTTGTTTATATAGGAAAGGTGATTAGATAGGATGACAAATACCCTTGATACAATATTAAATGCTCAATGCATAATATTAAATATCTTAAGTTTAACAATAAATTATGAAACATGACCCCATTACAAGCTAACTTCTAGAATGCCACCTATGATAACTAGCATGATCCTATGAACAAATATTAAATATCAAGTAACATAAAATAACTAAATAAGACATCTAACTTATGAAAAATAATAGGTCTAAGTAAACTTAGTGTGTGAATTATGTCCCCTTTATTAGTAATCATGGTACATGACCATATTAGGACATTATATTTACTCTTACAAGATATTGGAATGTAAGGGACAAGTGGGTAATATAGAGAAAAAGTTATAAATCTGCACAAAGAGTATCAAAGCACTCCCCACATAATATAAAAAACTAAATGGTAAATAATATAGGTGCATAAATTTTAACATTACATTTTACCCTTATTTTGAGCTGGTACATGTGAATCATAAAATGATCATGCATCAAAATTTTATACCAATAAAAAATGTCAATGTAAATTAAATCTTCAAATATTGAAGGATGTGAATGGGGGTCCATTAAAAATATGTCAGCTTGTTGGCTTGTCCTTTATTATGTACTTCACAATGGATCTTTAAAAAAAATTAAACACTTTTAATAATTTAGATATCAAAACATGAAAGTATTAGCATTAAAACATGTCCCTCAAAACTGGTTGCATATGTAGGATGCAAGGAATTGTGAGAGAGAGAAAAATAATACATTAAAAGTAAATATAATTTAGGCATATAAGCATAATTATGTAAGAGTATATAATAATGATTGAACAAGAATGCATCATGTAATGTGAAATCATGTGAATATCTCAAACAATAGGTATAGTAAGCACATGTGTTGCACATATATCAAGGACAAATATTTATCTAAACATGAACAAAATTGGTGATGTGGCTCTTAAGTGTTAGGAACAATTGTGTAAGTATATAAGACATTAAAATGACATATGTTCTCAATGTGGAATCCAAGAGCATGAGAACACATTAATTAAGGTAAGGCAATAGGTTCCTATAGATGATGAAAATATAAATACATGGTGTACAATCACAACTATAAAAAGTCTCTAAGATAAGGTGACATTAACCTTTCAAATTCTATGTCATTCATTTGTCTCCAAGTTCCATGGAAATTTTTCCCTATGGCATGAGATAAAAATATTAAACGTTACTATTTTGTGGTTGATTGTAATTGCATAAATGTGTATGTATTCCACCCTACTCATCTTGAACTTCCATTCCTTGATTTGGCATGATGTAGAGAAAGGGTAAGGTAATATTTACTATTATGTTTCTAATATTATCCTTTAAATGAGAATTAATTAAAGGGGGTTTATAGAATTGACATTCTTATGTCATGTCTCATAACTCATTAAACAAGCTTTCAAGAATAAAAAAATATAGGAATTTGTAGTGTGTAAGTTAGGATCAATTATTACCTCAATTAGATGTGATCCATGTGTTATCCCATAATTCAACATCCTACACCTCTTTTTAGAATACTTTGACATACTAATAGTATTTGTACCTTGAGCTTCACCAACTCAAACAAGAAAAAAATTAAATAAGCATTTGTGTGTTTGATACTTAAGCTTCACTATCACAATCTCATCAAACTTATTTTAAAAGTTTAGAAAAATTAGTACCTAAGCCAGAAATTTACTATTAGAGAATACTAGTTCTTGATACCAATGTATTATATATTTTATTTAGTTAATAGATACACCTGGACAAAGAGAACATCTATAGAGTAAAATACATTCATCCTCTCTACACATGTGTGTGTATGTATGTATGTACTCCATCTTCCTTACATTAGGCTTTTATATGACCTCAATCTTTTATTGGACATGTTTTTTGGAAAGGGTAGGAAAATATTTACTATTAGGTCCTTGTAAAGTAAGGAAAGGTGAGAAATGTAATGCAAGGAATTGTCCTCCTTTCCCTAATGCACAATTAGAAGGATGATGACCCTATAGGCTTAAGTAGGACTTAAATACTAAATGATTCAATGATCCTTCACCATAATGAATTGGGGGAATTTTTATTTGAGAATAAAAGATATGAATATGTAAGGAAGGAGGCTAAATAAGAAAATATATGAAGTTTCAAACAATACAAACCAACGAAAAACACATAGATGACTGTAATGACTTGAAATAGAAACCAAGAGATTGTACCGACCTGTAATTTAAATTTGGAGCTGATTTTCAAGGTACAAAATGCTTTGGTCATTCTATTCCTGAGAATAGGTAGCCTTGGGAATTTTATTCTCAGTGATTATGCCCAAAAAGTTTACAGTTGATCTGGTTAATCCTGTTGAACAAGATGAATAAATGAGAGGGGGGGTGAATTAGTTATTCCCACACACTTAATAAAACTTTTTCTCTGTTGGTAAATAATTAAACAACAACAATCAAAATTTATGAGTTATTAGTTAAGTATACTAAACATTCATAGTGGATGTAAGTGTGAAAGCATATAAACACCAACATAAAGAACACCAAGATTTAAATGAAAATCCAAACTGGGAAAAACCATGAAGAAGCTAATTCTCATGAAATGAAACATCTATTAGGGTGACACCGATTAAGGTGATTTTTACAAAGACTTGCTGCAAATTGTGCTCACTACCAGTCAACTCACTACCACTCAAGCTAACTACCCTTATACAATAGAGATACCAAAATGGAGACAAGAAAATATGAACTGATACAATTGCATCTGAATATGCATGAACAATTCAACAATTAAGCTTTGCTACCATAATCACCAGTAGATCTAAATAATCTCTTCTCTATATGTGATTTCCTGATCCATTTTTATCAGTATGTAAGCCTCTCCTTATGATGCTTCACCAAAAACTCTGCTCACATACATCACTGCCATAAATTCACACTATCCTTTTTGCACATATACCCACACACACATACTAAACCATCAAATACAAAATATATCCTTTATTTATATAGGTATTTTTTCATACATCTGTTGGGCCACACCAAATGTATGTGATGAGCCCAAAGAAAAAGATATTACAATTACATTTAATGCATAATGTCGATCCTAAATCTAGGACATGCTTAAGAACATTTATCCACACACTACACCACGACCCACATATAGGTCATAATTAAGATATTACAATACATATTATAGTTACCAAGAACATTTGAACACCACAAGAAAGTCCAAAAGATGAATCATGATAATAGTCGAAGCCACCAATAGATAAAAACCTATCTTGAATATGATGTAGCCAATAAACCAAAAACATATGATGAGAGCACCACTTTCCAGATAACAAAAAAACTAGCAACCAATAGAATAATCTATGTAATACTGAATACTAAAAGCATACAAGTGCACCAAAATAAATAGACCATGAGTAGAACAATGTAAAATTTCTAACAGACACCAGGAACACCAAAATGTTCATACTAAGCATAACTGAAACTCTTGTTGCAAAACTAACAGCTAATAGGTACATAGCCAAAACTGCCAACAACTAACCAATACTACCAAAGTGTTGATATGAAGGTTTTGACATCAATTACAATCAATTCTAGAAACAACTCAATAAGTCTAACAATCTCCCCATTTGGCATTGATTGAAAAATACTAAAAAACTGTGAAAATGCTAAGATCTCCAAAAACTCCCCCAGAGTAAATGCAACCTATATTTTCTCCTTTTCTCTCCCCCTTTTACCGCAATAGAAAAGGGCCAAAAAAAATAAAGAAAACTCAAATTAATACAAAATTCTTAACTAAAAATACTTTCTTGTACCTCTGCTTTAGGTTAGGAAGCTCCTTCTTCCACTCAACAATTGATGCCTCCATTCAAACACACAAACTATCATATTCCACCATACTTTCAAAAGATGTCTTCTAGTCCAAAGACTAAAACCACTGCACATCATCCTCTGCATCAGTTATAATTCCCGAAGAAAACTCCAACTGGACCTTAATCAAGTCTTTCACCAGCCAAATTTTTTTATCAGATCTTCTCTCTATCTCTGTAGCAATAACCATTCTATCTGAAGTTCACTGACTTTGATCCTCTATTTTCCATCATGATCCCTGAAAATATCATACAAATTTTGAAGATCATTCAACTCTTTCAATTACTTCACTCTAACCTCTAAAATTGTCTACAGTAGTAGGCCACTAAAGACAATATATGTATATACCAATAATATCCTTCACACATTTCTTTATCTTTGTGATAACTCTAGAGAGTCTTTATTTTTCATAGTTACACTTCTTCATTATAGATTTCTCCACCACCAAGTAATATGCTCCAAACTACAACAACTCAATCTCAACTTTCATTACTAACTCGGTTGGTAGCATACCAGACACACTAGAAATTGTAACCCTTCTACTAATCAAGAGATCAATCAACAATTTTTTCACCAATTTCTTATCTTCTGATGAACAATCAATCCAAAAACAATCAAGTTTTTCATACTGGTCATTTTCCAACAAAGTTCTTACCATACTATAATCCACATCAATAGATTTCCCCCAAGAGAGAATAGATCTCTGCATACTTTCTTCAACTTCCATTTCATTAACAACATCCTCCTCTTCAACCTTTTATTCTTCTTCATCTTCTGAAATTGTAACTATTTCTTTTCCTTTCTCATATATCTTTATCTTCTTTAGTTGAGGAGATGAACCACCAACAATTCCTTCCAGATACTTTTCTTTGGAGGATAAACCCTCCTCACCAAGACATACTAGAATAGCACCAAAAGAGACTAAACCAAAACAAATATTCATTGGTAATATAGTAAAGTATGTTTTGCATGCACTCACATTGTCCTTCAACAAATCCAGATATCTCTAAATATTTTTACTGATAGGAATGTCTGTCCTCCACTCAAAGTTATCATTGTTCGATAATGATTTCATAAAGTAGAATACCAAGCACATAAATAATGAACCAAATTTAAATGCATATCCACCTTCAACAATCAGTTTTACATTCTCAATAAGATTGTCCAACAACTTTTACACAGATCCATTTGTACATTCTCCTTCACTATCTTCCATGAAATATACATAGCTAAAGAAAAATTTGAACCATCATGATTCTAAAACTAGGTTTTGTAGGAAATACCATAGGCAACATACCTTATAAGTGGCTCTTCAATAGTGTCTATAAGGAATGCATGCTATTCTACATCTTGATAACTAATAGACTTATTCCTGAGCAATTCACCGACACTGCACAATCTAGTAATTGCCTTAATTACTTACTTTGATACCACATATGATTTGTCTAATACTAAGGTTTCTCCATTAAACTGACCCAACACAAATATGATGAACTCATTGTCAACACACCGTGGAAATTCTCCCTAGATATTGAGTCCAAGGTTTCTAATTCTCTGCATATCCTCCATAGGAAATCCAAATTCTAATTGCTTGATACGATTTTGATCAAAATCCTTTAACTCAACCTTCTTTGTTTTCTTTATTATGGATGCACGAATACTATAAACAACCAATTTAGGTGCCATGATTTCTTCACAAGTCTTCTTCCACAAGATCTATGCAAATTCTCAATTCTTCTTCATGCTACAATACCAAATATTTCAAAAAAAATTCTTTAAAGCCACAAAACAACATAATTAATTTTCCTATCGAAATTTAAATATCGTTGATGCAACTTAGCCGCTTTGAGCACATCACATCAATCAATCAAAATTTGCATTTATCATTTTTCCAATCATCATACTAGAGACACACTAGTTACAATCTATAGCACTTTAGGGAAAGGGAGTGTATGATTTAGCATGTTTAATACTCTCTGAAGCCCAAGTATTTGGTTCAGTTGTTAGTAGAACTAGTACTAGGATCTGCCACCATGTATCTTTCCACACCATCAAATTTCCTTATCCATTTTATATTCTTTGTCTAAGCTCCACTAGATCCTACAACATGATTATCATTTCCATTATTCACCAAAGCACTTCATATTGGAGTTGATGAGTAAATAACCCACAACTCCCAAGAACACCTCCATGCAAACACCTGTCATAGAAAGAGAGAGAAGAAGCAAGAAGCTATGGAGGCCTAAATGCATTGATCCACGAGAGAGGAGAAATCATTCTTGATGTGCAAAAACAAAAGTTGCAATTCAATAATGAATAATGTGTTACAATCTGTTATTAAAACAAGAGGAGATCAATCCTTATAAAAGAAGATATGAAAACCTAAAAAGGTAAAACCTAGGTTGCACAATAATAATTAGTAAAGAAATTATTTATTATATGCCTAAAGCTTAGCTTAAGTAGAAATAGATAGTAAGTGACTTAGTAATTCAATCAAACATGATTTAATTAATAAGAAAATACTTTATTACTCTAACACCCCCCCTTAAGATGAACTTTGGGAGAAGATAAAAACCTAGAAAGAACTACTGAAAGAAAATGGGTCCCAACAACAAAAGGCCTAATTAGGTACCCAAGTACAAAAGAGAGTCTCTAAAAAGTGGAGAAATAGAGAAAACCACATGGGAAAAATCTACTCTAAAAAGAGATAGACTATTTTGAAGGACTAAAGAAGCCTCCAAAAGTAGGAATGTTCCAAAAAATATGAACAAGGATGAACATGTACAACATCACTGAAGCAAGAAGCTGCAAACTCTGTCAAGAAGTAACTAATGATTTGAAGATCCTCCATTGAAATATGAAAATACAAATGGCATAAGAACACCAAAATTCTGAAGAGTTTATCAATCAAAGATGGAAGAGTGCATCCAAAAATAGGAAAGAAAAGAGTGTCCACATGGTAAATGATCCATCTCACTGGAATGCATAGGTATCCAACCACTGCATCTACCTAGTACATATAATCAAATAATAAATTCATAGCTCACACTATCAAACCAAGGAAGCAGTAGAACCAACAGTAGAAACCCCCCCCCCCCCCCCATAATGCTGACAAGAGAGTAATGACATATACACTGAAAAGATCATCCAATATGAACTGCATGATACCAGGAACATTGAAGGTGCAAAGAGAGTACAAACACAAATAAAGATACCTGAGGCTAATGTCATTGTAGGAACACTCACATGAAGTAGATGGAAAAAAAATGCAAACATCAAACCCCCCTGGCACTTTATAATGTAGTGCAAGTACATAGAGCACAAACATGTGCAAAATCCCATACATGCAATAGAATGACACTTTATCTCAGTGTGCGTGCATAAAAGAATGCTACAAAAGTGAAGTATACACTACTCAAATAAAAGCAAAGGTTGCTGAAACAAAATAACAGCCTAAGATGATCCATCCCTCAAAGGGAAGAGATCCCAGGACCTGAAACATCTAAGATATCCACCAGATTGCAAAAATGCAAAAATATGAATAAAATGTACCTGAAGCAGAATCTGGAAAAAAGACTCATAGCACTAGAAATCTCTCAGAACAATCTTTCCAATGATATATCATTTTCCCAAAACAGAGTCCAGATGCACAAAATAGAGCTCTCGGAGTGTAAAAATGAACATCTATCTTTGACAATAAAAAAACACCATCAAAAAAAAAAAATCAAAAATTAAAACCTCTAGATCTATGTAGAGCTCGGAATCATCTTTCCGACGATATCTCATTTGCCCGATTTCGACACCGTATGCTCAAGATATGAACAAAAAACCACCGAGTGCTCCGGAGGGTCCAAAATGGTGTCAAAACCTTGCTGATGCATGCTGACGTCAGCAACCGATGGGCCTGAATTTGATGACCAAATGGCCGTCAAGGCTCAAATATGATTGGGGGCTAAAAAATGGGCCTTTGGTTGCCATATGACCAGGGGTTAAAGCTGGTGCAGCCATGGGATTAAATTTCATGGCCAAATAGTCATCGCCGACCAAAGTTGTTTTTAAAAAAAAAATTGCACGTGCTACCTCAGGAAGCATGCCAAGGCCGTTTGGTACAAAAAATGCCCCAAAATGCAAAGTTTTCCAAATTGGATATACCTTATATGGAAATAGGAGTTTTTGGGTGTTGTGGACGCAACAGTGAGGTTTGTTTGGGCAAGAAATGCTCCAAAAATAGTGACCACCTCGGGATCCATGTTGGGGCCGATTGCAAAAATTTTTTGCCACAAATTCCAACTTTGTCCACAATTGACAAATTTTATATGGATTTGGGGGTTATTGGGTGCTCTGAACATAATGGTGATTTCCGTTTGAGCCCAAGGTGACCAGAAAAAGAGGTCCCCTCAGATTTGACAAAAAACCCTCTGAAACTACAAATCTGACGAACACGACCAAATCTCTCAGGAAGAGAACAGGGGCAAATAGATCTGAAGCTCTAATACCATATTGGAGTTGATGAGTAAATAACCCACAGCTCCCAAAAACACCTGCATGCAAACACCTGTCACAGAAAGAGAGAGAAGTAAGAAGCTATGGAGGCCTGAATGCATTGATCCACGAGAGAGGAGAAATCATTCTTGATGTGCAAAAACAAAATTTGTAATTCAATAATGAATAATCTATTACAGTCTGTTATTAAAATAAGAGGAGATCAATCCTTATAAAAGGAGATCTGAAAACCTAAAAAGGTAAAACTTAGGCTGCACAATAATAATTAATAAAGCAATTAATTATTATATACCTAAAGTTTAGCTTAAGTAGAAAGAGATACTAGGTGACTTAGTAATTAAATCAAACATGATTTAATTAATAAGAAAACACTTTATTACTCTAACTATGTGATGATGATAATCACCTTCATGAAATTAAGATCAAATTAGCAACAATTCTGAAGTAAATACAATGCAAATCTATTTAAAAATGAAACTAAGATCTATAGCATCTCATGGCTCTCTAGAAAGATGTGGTAAGTGAAGCTCTCAGCTCAAATCTCCACTACTGACACTTCTAAAACAAGAATGAATGCTGCTATAATGCTTCTACAATGCTTCTATGATGATGAGTCTAGCTCAAATTGACAAAAATATAATGCAAATGCTCTAAATGCTCTTAGAATGCTCTTCAATTGCCTACAGTAACAATGCTTTGCAAATGAATTTCTAAGATATCAATTGCTCTCAAAGTGTTTCATATTTATAGTAAATTCCCAAGGGTAGGGGGTGGAGTGAAGTAATCATGATTAACCTTTGGTTGAGTCAAATACTTTGCTTTGTTCATAAATGGGGGGACAATTTAAATGTTTGTCTCAAAGCTTTGGACAAAAGGACAAGATTGAGTGGATGAGATTGAAACTTTAGAATGAGTTGTTGAGATTCATCCTTTTTGAGTGATTTAAGATATTAGAAATTATTAAATTTAATTAATTAATTAAATTTAGCCATGTAAGGGTAATAGGTTCATTTTGATTTTTTATTTAAACCAACTATACAACTAATTGATTAAAATCAATTATGTAGTGTTTTTCACCCCTTTAAGCTTTGATTTAATTATTTAACATCATTATTTGATTTTTCCTTTTCTTTAATTGTTTTTGTCCAAATTTATTTAATTATGTCCATTTTAATTGATTTGATCCCTTTTTTATTGAATTAGTGCGTTTTGATGATTTTAAGCCATTTTATTAATTTTTGCAATTTAAAAGCACTTGTCCATTTTTGCGTGTCTACAAATGCCCCTTTTTGAATTGATGTTCAAAGAACATTGATTCAAAGATTCTTTTTAGTCCTGATCACTTTTAGGTCCTGATTGCTAATTCACTGATATACCTCTGATATGAAACTGATATGCTACCTCTGATTTGATATGATAAACTACTCTGATAAAATGATACAAATTTTTTTTGATGCCCCATTGATTCCAATGATATTTGATTTCAATTTCAATTTCAATTTGATACCCTAATGCCCCCTCAGAAATAAAACATATTGATAGTTTTATTTGAACAGTTTGATGAAATTGATTTATTTGGTTCCAATATGTTTTCATTTCTGAAAAACATTGATGATATGTCATGATTTACAGTTTGCCCCAATTTGATTGATATGTTGATATAGGAAAAACCATGATTAATAAAATGTTGTTGATGTCTGTGGATGAATGATTGAACATCCAAGATAGCTAGGTATGTTGTAGTTAAGCAAACAAGTGATTAGGATATCAAGATAATAGTACCAATGAATGTGATTTGTCAATCTGATAGGATAGTAAAATAGATATGGGATAACTAATAGGTAGGTCACTGATAATTCATTCTCAAGACATAGAGACACAAACAAATGGTACTGGGTTTGATAGGATTGATACTATTGTTCCCACCTCACGATCAAGAGTTGGGAAACCATAAGTTGGTACTAATTGATTGATTGATTGACGTAAAATGATTCACTGATATAGAATATTGATATGATTCCCTTTGATTTGCAAAACAAGCATATTTTTGTAAGTTATACATACGGTCCATACGGTCCCTAGCTTCTTGGATATTTGATTTATGGATCTTTCATGTTGATTTTGATATCATGTTGATTTTTATTGATTAGGACTTAGATGTATCATTTTGTTGATGACATTGTATCTTGATGTACAAATTTGATGGATCATTGATGTTATGAACATTGATACAATGATAGGGACTTTTCTTTGATTCCCTCTTTTTGATTGATCAAGATAATTAACTGAAACCCCTTTTCCCTTGGAAAAATAACTACAAATAAATGCACTTAATCTAACATGAAAATGCAATGCAATGCAACTAAGTGTCACTAGATTTTAGCAAAGAAATGCCTTAGAGAAATATTTTCATCATTGAGCATTTTAGGATCAGAAAGCAAGTACAACCATCACTGACCACATCATGATGATATGAATACCGCTTTTAATCACTTTTGGTAACCTCTTTGGAAACTAGTACAACCCTCACTAGTTGAATGACCAACTTTGGGAGTATGAATACCAGGTTCAACGGATTCAATGTTGCAAACAAACAAAGGTTAACCCTCCACCCTATATGAAAGTCCTTGATGGTTCTTTAATTACCATGTCATTAGAGTAATTCACATAAGTTGTTGGATCTCCCTCAAGATAGTCACTCAAAGGCAAGAAAAATATCATGTCTCCATCATCGCCAATCTAGTCAAAACATCATCGATTAGCTAAAAAGATGTGATAAAAGTCAATTTCATAAAGATTACCAAAAGAAAGCTTTAAGTGTTTTTCCATGTATCAAGATTTTCAAAAAGTATTTCCAAGCATTCAGGTCTTTAAGGTGTTTTGTCAATTTTTAATCCTGAATAATAAAATCAATGAAGGCTCACAGATCAAGTTGTAGGATCAAATACTTGGGTATGAACAATGATATCCATCAAAGGCTCAACAAATTATCTCTCTTCTGAAGCTCTGATAAATCTCTCTCTGATGTGACCGAGTGTAGCACCATTGACTCCATTTGAGTTTAATGCATTGCTCCATGTGAATTGATGCATGTTTGTTGAAATCCACTGATTAAGATCAAATGCCCCTAGTTGGATAGGAAAAATGTTGGACTTGGGAAAACTTCCAAAGTATTACAAAAGCTCAGTTTATGCAAGATGTAGCTCAAAGCACTTTATGCAAACATTTTCCCAGCTCTCAAACAAGATCACATTGGTTTGCCCCCAATGTCTAGCAAGATATAGGACATGAATGATGGATTTGCAAGTTGATGGATTAGAGATGGAAATGCCATGATGGATGAAGTATGCAATTGTGACCCATAGGACCCTCTCCTCAAGATTACGCAAGCTAAGGAAAAATGATATAGCAATGTAAAGCATGTTTTGGATAAGCCATGGAAGCCAATGATGTAGTGCTAGATAGTCTATAGGATAATGATCTGTTGTCATGAAAATGAGGGATCCAAAAGAAGTGGACATGCCAAGAAGTTCTTGATAACAATTTTTGTACTTTAAGTTCTTCATTTTGATCAAGACCAAGGATCAATTTGGGTAAGATGTGGATAAGATAACACAATCTGGGTAAAGGGGTGATGAAGGTTATGAAGGGATGTTTTGGGATTATGGAAAAACTATCAAGGAATAATGAAGGTGAATTTGGGATAAGCAAGATCATGATAGGGTAACATGGATGGAACAAGTACATAAGCTAATGGAAAGGATAACGAATGTCAAGATACTTAATGCTCACGGATGTGTTCAACCTTGTCAAGATGATGCCTGTTTACCAGGTTTTCATCATGGTATTTGTTTCTCTTTACTTTTTCTACCCAAGTGCCTATTGCTAGGTTTCCACCAAGGCACTTTTTTTTCTCTCTTTTTTTTGTATTTTTCAATATTTTCCCAACATCAAAATCTTTGGACAATGCTCCTCTAAAAGATATGCTATAATAAACCATGGGTATGACTAGGATTCTCAAAGATATTGATAAGAGGGATGGAAGTATGGAAAGTAAGTATTGGAAAATGAATATGAGGATAAGAAGAAGGTATGTTGTAGATGGAAATGTTGGCAAGATCAACTTTGACACACACTTTGAAGAGTGGTGGAATGATGGAGGAATGATAGATGAAGGAGGTTAGGATCTTTCTGAGGTAGTGGATTTTGGGATATAGGAACCCAAATCAGACTTGGAAAGTGGAAGATGTTTGGAAGGGAATGAAATGGAAGCCTTTGGAAGCTTCAATGTCAATTTTGATTTTTCTTTTGTGTGTAAGTCTTTCAACAGTGACTTGGGAATCCACATAGTCTTTAATTTTCCTTTCTTTTGTGATGCTTTTGAATGCATTTCTTCAATGAGGGATTTAGGAACCCACATTTTATTTTTTTATTTTTTCTTGGTGGACCTTTGCGGCCTCTTGGATATTTCATTTTTCTTTGCATTCACATGTTGATTAGATGGGACATTGTGATTTTTATACCCATATGGATTCTTGGATTTATGATTTTTATGTTTCTCATCAAAATTGCTTCCAAAAGACTTAGGAATTATGGATGAATAGGAATAATATGGAGGGGTCATATGGATTGGTGTTTGGACATTCTTCAAGTATGTGTGCCTTCGTTGATCTTGATACATGGTAGGGTAAGTGAATGGAGAGCTAGGGATGATAGGAGCATAGGATGGAGGAATATATGAACCTAATATGGATGGAAGGGATGAAGACTTTTATTTTGGGACATAGGAACCCAAAATGGATTTGGAGGATAATGAAGGCATATGGTTGCATTTGAATGGTGGGATATAAGGTGTGAAAGGGATATCAATATCTTTGGAAAGAGATGCATTGCCAAGGTTCTCATCTTTAAGATTTATCTTTATACCAATAGGCTCATGAATAGCTTTGATAGGAACACATTTGATAGGATCAACTGAAGCTTGAAGGGATTTATTATCATGCAAGGGATTTGGAAGAATGATGGTTTCTTGAGGTGAACATGGAGGAATATGACAAGGAAATGATAGGATACTTTGATCTTGAAAAGGATCTTTGAATGGTGTAGATAGGGTATTTTTCTCTTGATTTTCAATATGCTCATTGGAAATTATGGCAGGGATATCTTGATCTTGCTTGGGAAGTGGAGAAAATATGGAACTTGGAAGGGTACTTTGTTCTTGGAATGGAAGGATATCATCTTGGAAAACATGAAAGGATGCAAGGGGATCATCACAAAGTTATATAGATATGGGACCTTCATCAAATATGGGAGGGGATTGTATATAATCTTGATCTTGATCTTTATCAACATTTGTTTCTTTTATCTTTGAATTATCCTCTTGACATGGAGCCACTTCTAAGGACAAGGTAGATGTTTGGATATGTGTGGGGGATGTTTGGAAGAATAATGTAGGATCCTTTTGAATGGGTATAATAGGCATTGAAGCACATGAATCTTTAGGGTCCAAGATCTTTGAATCATGGAAATGATCTGTAGCATGATGTAAACTAGCTTGGGTTTCTTTTAGAGGTAGCCCTTGAGGGTAGACATAGTCAATGTGAAAAGTGTCATCATTAAGCTCATTCTTTGATGGAGGAATTTTGGATAGTTGTGAAGCTTTGTGAGATGAATGAAAGATGAATGGAGTACAAGCTATGGGAGAAACCTTGCTAGATAGAGGTTTGTGCATTATATCTTGCTTCAGAGTGATATCTTTCTCTTCATACTCTTTATTATCTTGATCACAAATAGGATGATCCTGCAATTTCCTTTGATCCAAGATAGGTTTGTTGCTCTTAAATGCTTCTTTTTGCGAGGAAGATGAAGATATGGATGGCCTATCATTATAAAGAAAAGGACACATTGATCTTAATGATGTATCTTTTTGTTTTTCCTCATTCTCCATCAAGGTTGATGTGTCAAAATTATGAGGAAGCTTAGCTCCTAATTGAGCTAACTTCATGAAGTATGCTTCTTTATCCCTATTCATAATTAATTTCATTATTTCCATAAACATGGGATCTTGGATTGCTTCTGAAACTTCTTCTTCAGACACCTCATCATTTTGATTCTGATGGATATTTTGATCTTGATTTCAATAATTATGCTCCATAATAGGATTGATGTGTTTCTCAAATAATTCCATCATTATAAATCTTTTTTAGGAATATGATCTATTTGTTGCACTGATAAGGAGTATCTCTGAAAAGGGTATCCAAAAATGATGTCAAAATCTTTCCAAACCTTTGGGAGATGTTCATTGTTTTCCCTTCTTTGTTTTTGGGCATCACTTGCCAGAATGTAGGCATGACTGAAATGTTTGTATGTGTGAACTGGTATTGAACTAGGCAGCAGACTATGGGTATGCAGGTGGCACTTTGCTATTGATAAGCGGTTTTCCAGTTTTAACAGGCGTGATTCAACAGGTGATAGGCATGACTTCCCTGTTGATACGCATTTTCATAAAAGTCACAGGTGTGACTTTGCCTCTGATAGGCAGTATTGTTTTGTGCACAGGTAGCACTTTGCTGACTAGTTTGTAAATTTTTGAATTTTTTTTAAACGTTTAAGATCAGGTCTTATGAAATTTTATTATTTGAAAATAGAACACAATTGCAACACACACATCAATTTTTAATCATGTCCCTAAAACAATCTAGTGTGTATATTCTTGATCATTTCCACAAGTATAACACAAGAAAGAATTCCAAGTAGCCTACCTAAAGTCAAATTTGGCTCTTAACATTTTGGCTCTAAAAGGTGGTCTTGCTACTTTATCAAGGATTTATTGTGGATTCCATTCAAATAGATCTTAAACTTTCATCCCCCAAGTATGTTAAGGGGTTTCCCACACGCACCAAGGTATGATTTTGCGTAATCCATGAGGACTACTAGAGGAAATTCAAAAAATTTAAAATCTGTTTGTCACACACCCCATTAAGGATGCATGCATTTCGTATTATAGTGGGTTGGATTCCCGCAGCAAAAGCAAGCATATCCCACTTTGGGTTATCCCTCTCACCGGCCTCGTTAAGGCACAACTCGGGAGGCGAGCCCACTAATTCTCTAGCATGTTCATTCAAAGCAAGGAAAATAGAATTAAGGTTAAGCTTTTGGGAATTTGGTTCACCAAAAGGTGAAGAGCATATCCCTAACTTTTCCTTTAGTTCCCAAACACAATAGACAATTTTGTTCAATTTCTTTCACCCACTAACTATAGGGATTTGAGTATTTCTACTCTCTTCCAAAAAAAAGGGGCTTTTGATTTATGTGTTTGATTCTTTAATCCTTCTTAATTACTAGATTCTTGAAATGCACCAATGCCACAAGCTAAGGGAAAATATTGACTAGTTGAGGCTTACCTTTTCCTTTGTAGCTAACCAAAGTTAGGGGCATTTTTAAGTGATTTCATTGTTTTTATCTTACCTTGGCAAATAGCTCCCTCCCAATGTGCTTATTCACTAGCAAGTTAGTCAACACTAAAAAACACTATGAGGGGAAACCAAAATTGAAAATTGATGAAGCAACAATTATGTATGAGTTTTAGGGAACTTATTTGCAAATTTTCAAAGGAAAACTTGATCTAAGGACTAAAAATCTAATTTAAAGAGATAAATTTTGATTTATATGCTTCAACAATTGCAAGATAGTTCTGGAATACCTGATTGTCCTCCTCTTGTGTAGTCTCAAGGACAACCTTAATATGTGCAATGTTTTCCTTCTTAATCCTCTTGGTTAGCGCCTTTCCTTCTTGATTGAATATGCTTTCCGACTTCTGTACCTTTATGTGATTGCTCATTTACTGTCAAATCATGTAAATAGAAAGTTAGACAAATGATTTAATCAATTTAACAGTAAATAAAGGCAACAGATAGCAGGTGACATTGTCCAGCTAATAGGTGTGAACAAATTGTTAGCAGGCGTAACTTTAGTGACAACAAATGACACTTTGCAATGACACAAGCGACACTGAAAATTACACAGGTGTGAACAATTTATCACAAAGCGTGAACATAATTTAAAATTGCATAAAATGATTTATGCTAAGTGACAATTTAATAACAGTAAGCATGAATTAACAGATTATAAGCATAACTGTTATTTAAAATTGTGAAGCAAAGTGTAAAGATAGGTGATAACAAATTGCAGCAAAGTGATACTTCCTGAGTCGCGGGCGTGACTTTAAGCACAAAAGGTTGAATGCATTGATCTCACAGGCGTGAGTTTCTTATTCACAGGTGATTGTAGAGAAATCAAGACAGAATAGAAGTTGTATGCCAGGCATGAATCCTCAGCTAACAAGCGTTAGGAAAGAGATCTTAAGCGGCAGTGAAGTGACTGTAGGCATGATTAAATCTCCCGTAAACGTGACTTCACCTATTTCCTACAAAATATTCACAGAAAATAGACAAAACAAGCATGCAAATTATGATGAAAATGATAAAATGAGGCCTAGGGCCCCATGGTGGGCACCATTTTGTGTGATGATGATAATCACCTTTATGAAATTAAGATCAAATTAGTAACAATTCTAAAGTAAATACAATGCAAATCTATTTAAAAATGAAACTAAGATCTATAGCATCTCATGGCTCTCTAGAAAGATGTGGTAAGTGAAGCTCTCAGCTCAAATCTCCACTAGTGACACTTCTAAAATGAGAATGTATGCTGCTATAATGCTTCTACAATGCTTCTATGATGATGAGTCTAGCTCAAATTGACAAATATATAATGCAAATGCTCTAAATGTTCTTCAATTGCCTATAGTAACAATGCTTTGCAAATGAATTTCTAAGATATCAATTTCTCTCAAAATGCTTCATATTTATAGTAAATTCCCAAGGGTAGGGGGTGGAGTGAAGTAATCATGATTAACTTTTGGTTGAGTCAAATACTTTGCTTTGTTCATAAATGGGGGGACAATTTAAATGTTTGTCTCAAAGCTTTGGACAAAAGGACAAGATTGAGTGGATGAGATTGAAACTTTAGAATGAGTGATTGAGATTCATCCTTTTTGAGTGATTTATGTCTTTTTGTCCTCAATTCTCATTGGTTGCTCAACTTTGTTGAAAGACATTAGGAACTATTAAATTCAATTAATTAATTAAATTTAGCCATGTAAGGGTAATAGGTTCATTTTTATTTTTGATTTAAACCAACTATACAACTAATTGATTAAAATCAATTATGTAGTGTTTTTCACCCCTTTAAGCTTTGATTTAATTATTTAACATCATTATTTTATTTTTCCTTTTCTTTAATTGTTTTTGTCCAACTTTATTTAATTATGTCCATTTTAATTGATTTGATCCCTTTTTTATTGAATTAGTGCATTTTGATGATTTTAAGCCATTTTATTGATTTTTGCAATTTAAAAGAACTTGTCAATTTTTGCGTGTCTACACTAACACTTCCAAATCTACATAATTTAGCATAATGAGCTATCTATCCACACTTGAAACAACTGACATTTCTTTTACCAAATCTCACCAATTGAACCTTATATTTGTACTAACTCACCTTGTGACCAAAATTGTGACACACATAACAATTTCCATGAAAATCATTGTTCATTAAATTCATCCCTTCCTTATTTGAAACTTGACTCTTGCACTAACTCTCTTTATGACCAATCTTATGACAATTAAAATATATTATCTTATGTCCCTTTCTCATCCTACAATCAATTGCCTTATGAACAAAGTTCTTGAAACTATAATAATAACCATTGAAAGATAGTACCTTTGAGAATCCATTTGTCTTACCAAAGGCCTTTGTGTAAATGTGTTCAAGTTTTTGACCCCGCTTGTTATTAAAACCTTTGCATTATCTTTAGTTATGTTCTCTTGCCTTTGTCATTTTGATTTGAACATTTACCGATAAACCCTAGACCTTATTTATTTGTGTGACCTTTCTACATGTCTATTAAATGATCCAAAATAGTACTAATTTCACATAACTTTACTTCAGATCTTATCTTATTTAATTCCATTTCTAGCTTCTCATTTTGTTCTGAACACTTTCTGATCATATCTTTTAACTTTTCTTTCATTTCTTTCCATTCTTCCATTAAAATATCCAATTAATCTATGGCTAACCAAGCACTTTTCATCTTTTATTTCAATCCAACTTTGATAAAATCTTCCCTCGGTATCTTGTCATCAAGCTTCTTCTCAAGTTCTTCTATTTTTTCTTTTGAGTCCTTCAGTTCTTGTTCCTAATCTGCATCATTCCCTTTTGATTCCTTCAATTCTCTTAGTTGATGTCCCAACTTTTTAATTTTGTCCTTTGATTCCTTACTGCCTTCCTTGTTCCTTTCTTTAAAATTCTTGATCTAATCTCTCAACTTTGCAATACAAGTATTTTCCTCTTTCAGAATCTCCTTCAGCTTCTCATTTTCCGATTTAGTACCTTCATATCACTTATTATGATTCTCCAATCTTTTTCAATGTAGAAACTTTCTTCCATTTGTTCAAGAAACCAAGATCTCCCTCAAGCGGTTAAGCTCTATCTGCCAGGGACCAAGCTCTAATACCAATTGTTGAATAGGTCAAATAACTAAGAGGGGGTGTAAATCATTTATTCCCATACACTTTATAAAACTTTTTCTCTATTTCTAAACAATTAAATAATAGAAATAATAATTTATGATCTATTGTTTAAGCATATTGAACACTCACAATAGATGTAAGCATGAAATAAATAAAGCACTGACACAAAGAACACCAGGATTTACATGGAAACCCAAACTGGGAAAAACCATGGAGAAGATAATTCTGAAGATATTACAATGCATATTATAGTTATCGAGAACATATGAACACTGCAAGAAAGTCCAAAATATGAACCATGATAATAGTCAAAGCCACCAATAGATAAAACATATCCAAAATACAATGTAGTCGATAAACCAAAAACATCTGATGATAACACTAATTTCTAGATAACATAAACACTAGCAACCAATATAATAATCCATATAATACTAAACATTGAAAGCATACAAGTGCACCAGAAAAAATATACCATGAGTATAATAATGTACACTTACCAAGGGACACCGGGAACACCAAAATGTTCATATTGAACCTATTTAGTGTGTAACCAAAACTCCTATTGCATAATCGACATCCAACAGGTACATATCCAAAACTACTAACAACCAACTGATACCACCATAGTGTCGGTATGAAGGTTTCAACATTAATGACAATCAATTCCATCAACAACCCAATAAGTCTAACATTCTTCCCCTTTGGTATTGATGGAAAACCAGTAAAAAACTCCAAAAATACTAAGATATCCAAAAACTCCCCTTGAGTAAATATGAGTCCCAATTCAAATATGAGCCCAATTGTGGGGATAACACAATACCTTGGGCATTATTTTCCTAAGAACATAATGCACTAAGCATGATGTACCTAGGAGAAAGTGCCAAGATTGTAATGAGTGTTAAGGAGATAGGGTAGATGCCATAATAAGCAGAGATATGTAGCTAGATCAAGTATAACATACATGAAATATATAAATCATAAAAATGGGGCCTAATAGAGCATCTAATTATAGGTGATAAATTTTTAGGACAATGCATTTGGCCACCACTTTAGTGGGATTATGAAATAGCCTCATGCCCATAGTAAAGTAGATCAATGCATTGGAAAAAGTTATCAAGGTTAAGGAGACAAGGAAACACCAAGCACCCAAGTGACTTAGGTCCTCATAAAATCCAAACCCAAGATAAAAGAGGCAACACTCAAAAGAGAGAGAGAGGGGGGGGGCGTGACCAACTAACCTAGTAAACTATTTCCTACTATGGATCATTAAAAGAGAAAGAAATACTACAAAAGATGGAGTTGATAGTCTAGAAAGCTATGAGATGCTATTCAACCCATTAAAACAAAGAGGATCAATCCTTAATGAAATCTTGTCTTCATTAAGGGATCCAGAAAAGTGGACAGTCTAAGGACCAAATGAAGGAAGGATCAATCTTAGGATCCACTAAATAATGTACATGGTATGATAATGTAAAGATGAATATAAGGATAGAATTGTCTCTTTATCCATCTACATAAGAGATTGCATTGAATCATTATGTGTGTGTAAAATGTGAAATAAGGAGCGGAGTGTATGCCCCAATGTTAAAGTGATTGCAAATGCCTTAACAAGAGAAATGGATTTAATGAAGCATACATTCACCCACAATAAAATTTTCCACTATGAGATTCCCATAATGAAGGACAACCCAATATAAATAAAACACATGACAAAAGAGAGCACAGAATGGATCTACTAACTCCACGGTCAATATGATCACATGATAACTCATGTATGTGAATAATTATATCAAAATGAAATGTCATCATTCCTCAAAGGTAGAAAATCTATGATAACAATGGAAGAAGATCACATAAGAGATAAAAAGAAGGTTCTTTTAGGGCTAGAATTATGGAGACCAAAAACAATGGTATCTACTGCTTTGTGTCATCCCCAATCAAACAACACAAAGGCATATTTATGAATAATAGCACATGAAAGACATAACATGTATACAACATATAGAATAAATGAGATACAAATAGAAGAATGTCATAATAGGTCAATTTCTTTATCACATTGCACCAGCGGAGCACTAAGGGTTGTTCAAAGAAATCTAAATAAAACACATAACAAATATCACATCATAGGGAAAGCACTACACAATAGAAAAACACAAAATAATCCATTGTACAAGAGGAGCTAATTGAGAATATCACCTTCCCCCCATCTCAGTTTGTATTGTTTAGGGAGGGTGGGAAACACACAAGAGAAGAAACATCAAGAATAGTAGATGAAACTATTGCCATTTCCAAACAAGGACCATGCTCTGAGGATGAGTCACTTTTTTGTCACTAGGAGAAAGAGATAATTTTTTTATAGATCTAGCAAGTAAGTCATGATTAAAATTATTAAGCTCATACAAATCATCAAAATCATCAACATGTACATCATTCGTATTAGAAATATTAAAATCATCATCATCAATAATATCTTATTAATCCAAATTAATCACAATAGGATCTCAAATATGAATAGAATCATCATGTTTTTTCAATTTCATATTCTTTAAATTGACTTCCTTCCTTGGCCTATGCATAGGATGGTCAAAGGGAATCAAAGTATTAGTAGGCATCTTAAGGGAGGAAAGGTTTTGGGAAGTACATTAGCAGGCCTTAGCATGACGTCTACGATGTCAATCAAGAGCACAATGGTCACTTTTGGTTTTGTTTGAAATTTAAGGTGGTTTAGGATCAATCAACATTAGGTCATTTTATTCTTTAGGAGGAAGAGAAAAAGGCACCACACTAGGTTGAGAGATAACAAATATAAAGCATTTATAAGATATAGGAGGTGGAATTGAGGCATAGATAAGAGGTATGGAAGGTTTAGGAAGAAGTCCAGGTCCAAGGCAAGAAGATGGAATGACCTAAGGATTGATAATTTTACAAATATTTTATATTTTAAATTTTTGGTAATATAGGAATAAGTTATCTTTGTGTGGTTGAATCAGTTGAGGTATGGAAAACCAAAATAAGTCTAGGTCAAAATTCCCTCAAGTAGCTAAAGGTTGATAGATAATATGATGAGTCATGATGATTTCTTCATCATGGGGAAATTTAAAATATTTTTGGACAAAAGAGACTATAGATTTAATGGAAGTGAGCCAAGGAAGGCCAAGTCTAACTTGAAACTAGTCAGAAGTTGGGATGAAAATAAAGGTGACATTTAACATTTTCTTACCAACTTCTATTGGATAGTTAATGGAACCATGGTTAGGATAAGTGAAACCATTGAAATTTTTTATCATCACATCATATTTATCATATGAATCTTGTTGGAGGTGTCTAGTGTAAATATGTTCTTCAGTTTTAACATTCATCCTGCAAGGAGGATCTATAAGAACTTCGTGAGAGAGGAAGACCATTAATCTTCACAAAAATTTAAAAAGGATAATTAGGTTCCCTAATAGTCTTCTTAGGATCAAATACAATTCGAAGATCAGGTTTGGGTTTGGATTGACTGATAAGGTTGAAAACATTTGTGTCTTTGGTATTTTCAATATCATAGCTCACAATGGTAAGAGATTCAACAACATTAATGGAATAAGAAGATAAATAATGGGTAGACTCAATGGTATTGGTAGAATGGGAAGGAAAAGGATTGGTATAAATTTGCAAGTTTTGGTTGGGAGGGTTAATGGTTTTGTTTCCTTAATGATTAACACCCTCAATAGATATAGCATCACAATTAATGTGGTCTTGAACAATAGGTTTCAAACAAAAATACTTTTCAGTATCATTGTCAAGTTGATGATAATATTGGCAAAAATATTTAGAATCAAAATTCGTGGGAGTTGGTTTTAAAGGATCAATTGGCTTAATGGAAGTGTTAAAATATTAGCATTAATCAACTTCAACATCACATTATGCAAAGTTTCAAAAAGAGGTGTAAAATTAGATGACAAAGGAGCTACACCTTTCGATGATGTTGCCACATGTGCATCAATATTATTTTATGAATTGTTGATCTTGATGAATCCTTTAGGTTTTCATTTTTTTTTTAAGGTTGGGATGTGGTGTCACTCTTATAATCAAAGCCATTGGAGTGGTGCTCTCAAATTGAATCACTTGAAGATAATAATTATGAAGCAATGCACATAATTGAGTAAATGAGGAGAATTCATAAAGAAATATCTTATCTCTAATGTCTTTTTGTAAATTAGTAATGAAAATATGTTACAGATCATTATCAGAAAATTGATAAGAAATATGAGCATGCAAATTCTTAAACCTACTAATGAAATCGGTCACTTTTACTTTAACACCTCGTTTACAATGCATCAAATCAATCAAAGAAATCTTAGGAAAAATATTATTTTAAAAATGTTGAATAAAAGCATTATCAAGTTTTTGAAAACAAAATGGAATAAGGAGGTAAAGAACAATGCCATTTCAAGGCCTTATCTCTAAAGGTTCTAGTAAACAATTTAGCTATGAATCTATTGTCATGAGAAAATTCACTACAAAATGTCTGAAAAGTCTTCACGTGAGTCATAAGATCACCTTTACCATTGTGTCTCCAAGAGAAGTATTTACATGTATCAAGGGATAACAACATGAATAATGTCTAAGGACAAAGGGCCAACGATGTCACATGTGGGAATATTGAATTAGGACTGAGTCATAGAGGCAATTTGTTGTTGCAAGGATGAAATGGTTTGAGAAAGACTATTGATATTGGATTAAGTGGAAAGGTTGTTATGAGACATGTGGGAAAGGTTTGGACCATTATGGGAAATAGAAAGAATAATGGAATATCAAAATGGAACAATGTTGTAGGTAGGCATGGATGAAGGTTAGAAACCATGTGGAACACTTGAAGGAGTAACAATAGGATTAGGAATGCTTCCAAGACTACCATGTGTAGGATAAATATTTGGAACAGATGACATCATGAGAGGTGGAGCATAAGTAGAAACACTAGGTAAAGATATACCTGAATAGGAATAGAAGTCTCAACACTAGCAGTAGGTTGACTTAAACCAAGATCTTGGGTACAATATTTAAGAGGTTTAATATTACTATCAATAATATGGGAAATAGTGCGTAAGACACTAACACTATGTTTATCATTGTAAATTAAATTCCTCAAACCCTCTACTAAGGAGATGGATTTGGTATTAGAGTTTTCCTATACTAACCATTGCTCAAATTTTTCGAAGTCATAGGAAATATTTTTTATTTGAATAGGAGGAACTCTTAAGGTCTCATATTTATCATGAGAAGAGTGAGAATAAATATTCTCAACAATAGTAGGAATGTCACTAGTAGGCACGAGTGTCTCATCAATATTCCTAGGAAACAAAAAGGAGTCGAGATCAAAGGAACCCATAAGTCTACGTCTTCTCCTAACTGGAATGCTATATATAGGACTCATTGTTAGAACACTCATGCACAAGGAAATAAAAAATATATATGTTTAAAAAATGCAAGTAATAACTTTGAAATAAATATGAAAACACTCATTAAATTTATGTAACATGAATTAAATTGCACATAAAATGTAACGAAAATCACATCTAACCATCAAATCAAAAGAGGGGATTCAATGCATACAAAATAAATATAGAAACCAAATCAAAATGGAAATGTCATACAATAGGTTCACAAAAAATGTATAGTAAGGAAATGTGGGCAATGTAATGCAAGGAATTTACCTCCTTTCCCTAATGCACAATTAGAAGGAAGATGCCTAATAGGCTCAAGTAGGACTTAAGAAATGAATGAGTCAGTGATCCTTTTCCATAATGAATTGGGGTAAGTTGGATTTGAGGAGAAATGATATGATGATGTAATATAGGAGGCTAAATAAGAAAACATAACAAATTTTGAAAAATATAGACTGATGAAAAAATAGACAGATAGTTGTAATGACTTAAAACAAAAACCAGGAGAATGTACCAACCTGCAGTTTGAATTTGGGGCTGATTTTCAAGGTACAAAATTCTTTGGGCATTATATTCCCAAGAATAGATTGTCTGGAGAATTCTATTCCTAATGATTCTACCTAAAATTTTCATAGTTGATTCGACACATCCCACACTTTCTAGATTGTCTCAACAACTTTGCTACCTATTCCTACACATAGAAACTTAAGGAAAAAGTTGTGGAAAGGGGTTTTCCTTGGTCAAATTACTGTTTAGGAATCAACCTTGAAAGTGAAATGAAATTTCATAAATTAAAGCATGTAAATATAAAGATAAATATAAGATCTATCTTGAAAATGCATGTTCACAAATGGATATTGACATCACACATATTTATTAAGATGCATGTATGTTTCTTGAATTATAGTTATTGAACCTTGGAATGTAGAAGGGAATAAAGGATGCCTTCACAAATGCATGGATATATGAATCCCACTCCTAGATCTTCAATGTTCTTATTCTTGATTAACACTTGCTATGAAGGAAGAATGTATGTGGATGGACAAAGGATCTTCTTGATTGATTGAGAACTCCTCTACTTGGCCATCATGAGAGAGAAGCTTTCTACAATAGAGAACATCTCCTTCAAAGATGCCTTGGATGCTTGTCATCAAATCTTGAATTCACTTAATTGATTTTTGGATGCATGATATCAAAATGAGGAGAGATGGGTCACTTATATTTTTCTCACACATTTTTGGAATAAAAAATAACCTAAGAAGACCAGGATCTAATTTCCCACCAAAACACCGCAACAACGCCCCAATTTAAATTTGAGACCAATTGTGGGGGAACACAACATTTTAAGCATTGTGTTCCTAGGAACATAAAACCCTATGTGTTATGTACCCAAGAGAAAGTTCCAAAATTGAAATGGGGGCCAGGGAGATAGGATAGATGCTAGAATAAGTGAACATAGGTAGCTGGATCAAGCATAATGGACATGAAATCTTGAAATCACCAAAATGGGGCCTAACTAAGAATGTAATAATAGGTGCTAACTTTTTAGGATGGTATGTGTCTCTAATATTAATCCTTTGAATATAAATTAAATAAATCACAATCTAAATCTAATGTATTTGTAAAGTTTAGACAACCTAGGACTTCTACCTAATAGCAACATGGTGCTCATAGGATACCAGCTTGTTAAAAATTCTTTTTTATGTAGAGTGTTAGTTTTATCTTTGACAAATTTTGGTTCCATTCCAAAATAGGGGGACTATAAAATAGAGTTGGCAAGTGAATAAATATCAGAATTAAAGATGGGGAAGATTAGTAAATTTAAGAGGCAATATTATACCATAAAATTTGATTTGCACCCATTTAAGGCTTTCTTGAAAGCATGTATGACATGTTTATGGGACAGAGGAACATTTTTTGGTACCAAATAATACAGATATTTCCTTCTCTTGATCAAGTTTTTTAAAATAATAAAAATAAAGAAGCAAGGTTTCTTGCTAAAGAAGAAAAATAAGTAGAAATACATATAACAATAGATTTTAGTGAAGAGAGTTTTGGATTTGGATTTGGATTTGAAACAAAGAAAGACAAAATTTCAAGAGAGGTCTATAACCACATGAACAAGAGGATAGGATCCATGATCTATAAGAATCATATACATCTCCATCATTAGTAGGGCCCACCTTGAGAGCTATATGATCATATTTAGACATTCTAGATAACCATCACAAAAAAAAAAAGATCAACAAGCATAGGTGACCATCACATTTGGACCCTCATCACTAATGTCACCACATTTGAACTTTGTTCAAACTATATAGTGCTACCATACCCTCATCACTAATGTCACCACATTTGACTTTGTTCAATCTATATACTGCTACCTTATTATCCAATATCCCCTCGAACAACCAAAAGATATAATACATTGCTACAAAAACCATAATCCTAGGGGGAAACATAAGTTAATTTGAAATAAAAAATGCATATGAATGTGGATCTTACATTGGATGTTTGTTGTCTAGATGTTTTTTCCTTTTAAATTATTTTTATCAATTTTTTTATTCAATATTTTTATGACTATTTTGTTTATATTTCAAGCATTTTATAGGAATTCTTTTGATTAATGCAAGTTATAAAGTTTGTTTCTTTGCAAAGGCCCTAATTCTAGATTGTTCAAGTACATTTCATGTGCACTCGGTTCTTTTTTGAGGATTTTTGTCTAATGTGTTTTGTAAATTCTATTAATAAATATGAAAGTGGAGATGCACTCTTCATCAAAGGATAGGGTTTTTAACCTGATAATAGGAGGTGAAATTGTTATGTTGATTGTAATTTATATAGAATAACATATTAGTTTGACAAAAGTCAAAAGAATATACAAGTATTTTATTAAAAATTTGCTAGGGAATTTTAATTGTTTACTAATCATTATCAATAGTTTGCAAGTCTTGATACAACATTAGTCATTGAGCCTTAACATGAGTCATTGTAATAATCTTGTATGTCATGCACATCAACATATTAAATTTTTTTTTTTTTGAGTTTAAAGTTGAAGAAATTGAACTAATATAGAATTAGAGAAATGAAAGTAGTATAATCCATATATATGTGTGTGTTATGAATTCGTGTAAATAACAGATATTTGAATACATTTTTAAGTGTAAATGTCATTGCTACACATAAAATAACATTTAAGATAAATATAATATTGTAATAGATAAATTAAATTTATAAATATTTGTATTGTATACAGATATCTTTGTAATGTTTAGAACAGTTTTTATATTGCCTTGAATTTTTTAATGAAATTATTGTTTTAAGATCACCCAGTAGCGTATCTTTTAGCCAGTTAAATAAGCTTGTTCAACATAAGCTACCATTTGTGCCATGAAGTGTTGTGTTTGGGCATAAAGAGAAGTTTGTTTCCAAATTAATTATTTGTGATTACTTGAAAAGCCTAGGAATAGTGGCAGGTAATTAAAATATATAAAGCTTCCTTCAAGAGTTCATGTTATTGAGAGAAGAATAGGTCACATCAATCAACATCAACTCATTTTGAGTAGAAGTGTGGGGAAAAATATAGCCCCTGTGATGTACTATTTGGATAAAGTGAATATATATAAGCGAGGCATGGCCAATTCTATCCTCAAGAGTTTCATGCCACCGTTGTTTAGATCTTATGCCAGTTAGCATATTTTTTTGAGGTCTTGATGTTAAAAGAGAAGACATTCCATATATTTCTTGCTCAAGTCTCCTAATGTTTTTGGGTTTAAAATTAATGATACAATGGGAACTCTAATTTATTAGTATTGGGGTGAGGTCTAGAAATAATGGACTAATGGTGACATAGTATCCTCACATTTTAGTGATCAAATCATTTGTAGATTGAAGTATAAATCTAGGACTTCTCATGCATTTTATTGCTAAAATGATTGAAAAAGGATCATATATTCTTGCAAATGATATGAAAGAGTCAATGACGCCCAATGTGGAAAGCTTACTTATTTTTGGCATACAAAAAGAAGCTCTTCTCTGATAGTGGAATATCCATATATTCTTGGATTGGATTGAAACTAAATTTATTTTCCTATCAATACTTTTCAATTTTGATAGCAAAGTACATCCAATATAATTTGGTAGAATTGTGCAAAAAATGCCACACATTGTTAGCCTTCCTCAGATGCCAATTTTAAAATGAGTAGAAATTTTGAGAGGGTGTGGCTTCTTGAACAAAGATATAACACAAATGGTGGTTTATTTCCATATGTGTAAAACTCATGAGACATAGTTTTTTTTATCATTATAAGAGTGAGTTATTAATAATTGTTTGTAAAAACTTATACAATTTCTTACTTACTTTACTTACAACTAAGAATTGTAAACAACCCTTGTTTTTAAAGAATATCAAGAAAGGGCATCATTGCAAATCAAGGATGGATCCTTCGTTGTCATGATCAAAGTGTTGGAAACTGCAATTGAAGCAATTGTTGTATTATCATTGATGTCAAACCTTAATTGGTAAGACTATTGCTATCTAAGAAAGTACTATATCTATTTGATTATTGAGAAGGATTAGGGCAAGGTTGATAACAATAGCACCTAAGGAAAGGTTGAGTTATCTTGATACTTCAATGGGTACTTGATTATGTGGCACAATGATAAGATAATGTATTGCTTATCTAAGTAAGAAGTAAGGACTAAACAAGTAGGCTTAACCGAGAAAAAGTGAAGAAATCTAGTTTAAGTTGAGTGATGTTAGTGTTGATCGAGCCAATATATGCTGAGTAAATTCAATGTTGACCGAACATCAGTTTAATTGCCGAGGAAGACAGTATTAGCCGAGGAAACAATTTTAGTATTGACTGGGCTACCCAGTGAAGATCGAGGAGTTTGAAACACAATATTGAACGAGTTGTCAGTAATTTACATTTGAGGAGTAATTCAGATTCCTAGCCGACATAGTTTGAATTTTTGGATTATGTAAAACATGTTGACTTTATTTATTGATTGTATGGAAGCTTGAATGTGCTATAAACCATTTTAATTTTGATTCCATAAAGAGATTTGAGATGTTTCTAGAAGATGGATGAAGAACATAAAGATGGAAGGATTCGATGAATTTGACCTAACCCTAAGATCTACAGAGGAGATATAAGCGGCAAAAGTTGGATTGATCTAAACAAAGAGGTATTAAGGAAACCTAAGTGTGAGGTGAATAGAGAGGATGTATGAGTGTTGTTATTGACTGTATAAGCAGAAAAGGCTAAAGGAGATGGAGTTGTGATTGCTTGAAGAGATTTCTGAGCAAATCAGGATGGAGATGGAAATGGATCACAGTTTAGTAAGCTAGCATAGTTGTACGGAATTGGATCTGATATTTGCAAAGTGAGTGTATGTGTGTTTTTCAATCAAAACACTGTCTAATACTTTCTAACCATTGTATTAGTTTGAAATCCTTTAATCAAGGTGACCTAACAGTCTATGTATAAATCCTTTTGAACAAGGCTGCATTCTAATGGAATGTATGTAAGTCCTATAACAAGGTGCACTTTTTAATAGAGTGGTTGAAATCCTTTAACGGGTCACACCTAACAGTGTGTTTGTAACCTTTGACAGGGTTTGGCTTTTCACAGAGCTCACTTCAGAAGAGTGAAAATATCAGTAACATGTTACAAAGTGGTTTTTCCCAAATTGGGTTTTCCACTATAAATCCTGGTGTTAATGCTTGTGTGAATGTTTTGGTTTGAACATTTCTGTGTTTTGCAAGTTAAATACTATTGGATAGTGGACTGCACTGTTGATATGCATTCAGTAATGACCAAGTCGTTGTTGGTTGTCAGATATGAGTTGTTGAAGAGTTTTAAAAGTTTAATTATACATCTGGACCTAAGAACAACTGATTCACCCACCCTCTCTATTGTTCTAAATCATATTAACACAAAGGTTTAGAAAAGTATTGGAGGTTAAATTGGTATTAAGGTGTGAAGAGCCTAGTGTTTGCAGATACAAGAGAATGTTGATTAAATACTTCAATTTTAAAATAAATTAAAATACAAGATTTATCATTTTTTTAAAAAAAATTAGTAATGTAAAATTGTAGTGAATAATATTTTCATTCAATGCTCAAATAATTTTTTTTACTACTTAGTTTTTATATATATCAAAACTAAGGTATAGATTAATTTGTTTTTTTAATCATCTCAAATTCAAGTTTTTTGTTCTCTAGTACAAGGATTCTAGGTTCACTATTTCCAATATTGGTACTCAACAAAAATTGAGTCTTTATTGTATCAAGTCTTCTAAATACCCAATATTGTATCAAGTCTTGTAAATGACCAGTTAATATTGTATGGAGCCCTATAAATGATTAATAATGATTAGTGCACACTTTTGGTGTATTGAGTATGTTAGAATAATCATGCCCTAAGATTACTAAGAAGGGGGGTGAATCAGTAATCTTCTAATAAATAAAAATATGATCTGATAAAACTTATTCTTCAAAAATTCACCTCATACACGTAGTAAATAAATTTTACCTGTGATAAACATATATAAAAAATTAAGAATCCACACAAATTCAACACATAACATTAGAATTTTGTCATGGAAACCCAACTTGGGAAAAACCATGGTGGGGAGGGCACCCACTAAGAAAAATGCACTCTTCTGGAGCACACTTGGTTAAGAGCTTAGCCTTGTTAAAGCTTAAAATAATGTCGGGTTAAGAACAAACACTGTTAAGAGCCACCCAGTTAAGGGATTTACCTTTAGCCCTATTAGGAGCTTTACACTATTAGGAGTAGCCTTGTTAGAGGACTTCAGGCACTAGCTGAAGTGCCACCATGTTAAAATATTTTACAGAAAGATATGTTAGGATCTACCTAGTTAAGGGATTTCACCTACATCAACTCTTAGGGAACAACAAGAATAATAATCTAAGAAAATAACACTTCTCCTCTACTAGTATAGATCCAATTCAAGCTCAATCTCTACTTCACATGTAGAACATCTAAACATTACAATCACACTCTTGTATTCACGATCTGCCTCTTACACACACTTCTCCTGATACATCAAAAGATATAAATATGTTTTTCACTAACTAGGTTGGTTAAGACCCAAATTTCATTTGAATTACATCATTACAATTAATTCTTACTCAATCCTTCAACCCTAAAATATGTTACCAATAAACAATTGCAATTTCAACTTCATGTCGGCCTCTAGATCCATCGCACCATCAATTTGACAAGAAAAGTCAAACATATTACACTTATCTATGTTCATGCACCTCTTCATGAATTATTGATCAAATCAACCAATAATAATCACACCTAACATTCCATGTCATCTTAGACACATCATCACATGGTCTAGAATACTTAACCATCTTCACAAACTAATCTGCCATTCGATTGTTCTTCATTGTTCTTTTCGTTCTTGTTAAATTCCAGAGATCGATTGCAAATGTAATCACATTGTTATGATTATATGTATTTTCCAAATGCATTGATCTCTTTGTACATTTATACTTGACAACCTGATAAGAAGAGACATGTCCCTTCATGGGACATGTCTATTCATTAATTAATTTTATCAATTTAACTATTTAGTTATTATGAGAATAATTATAATCAAACTTTATATATATATATATATACATATATATATATATATATATATACATATATATATATATATATATACATATATATATATATATATATATATATATATATATACATATATATATATACATATGTATATATATATATATATACATATATATATATATATATATATATGTATATATATATATATATATGTATACATATGTATATATATATATATGTATATCTATATATATATATATATATGTATATATATATATATATATATATATATATATATGTATATGTATATGTATATATATATATATATATATATATATATATATATATATCAATGTATATATCAATGTATATAGTAATATCAATTATTTTATATATTGATATATATGTATATATATAATAAATTATTTCTCATAATATTCATATAGTCAGTATTATTTATCTGACTGATGCTACAAACATTAACACTCCCTCTTAGCTAGGGAGGATAAATGAATCCAATGTCAACACTTAAGACACTTGACAACATCAATTATATGATGTAAGAAATAAGGGCATCATCCTCATGATGTAGTCAATTGGCAATTCTATCCACAAGTCCTCAGCTGGATTGCCTCCATTGGTGATTCTATCCACAAGTCCTCAGGTGGATTGCCTCCATCGGCGATTCTATCCACAAGTCCTTAGGTGTATTTCCTCCATCGGCAATTCTATCAATTTTATATCTTGAGTATTGGCCTTTTAGAATGTCAACACATGACATTAACCTAAGTACTCAAGAGTTCATAAAGATATCACCTCATGATATTGAGAGCATTGGCCTATAGAATATCAACTCTCAAGATATTCACCAAGTGCTTAGAGTAATGGCCTACCAAATTCAATTCTCATGATGTCCACCAAGTACTCAATATTTCATAAAGATGTCATCTCATGATATCGAGAGCATTGGCTTGTAGAATATCAATCTCATGATATTCACCAAGTGCTCAGAGTAATGGCCTGTAGAATATCAAGTCTCATGATATCCACCAAGTACTCAACAAATATTCATAGGTAATGTGCACTTACCATAAGAATATTCATATCATCTATTATGATCTGTTTCATCCATCACAAGATGTTTATCACAATAGAAGATGCCATCTATTATGATCTATTTTAGCCATCACAAGATATCTATCACAATAGAAGATGCCATCTATCATGATCTATTTCAGCCATCACAATATGTCTATCACAATAGAAGATCAAGTTATTGTAAGATCGTCACCTTCCAATAACTTTTGCAAATACAAGTGATAATCATTTGGAAGTTGTCACTTCCTCATGATTTACATAGGGGTCAAGCCCATTAAATTATTCATGATTCATTAGTATAATAATCAATTATATCAAGTCTACCTCAGAAGTGTTTCACCTTCAATAGTGAACTCCCTCTCAATCAATATGATCAGGATTGTCACAAGTTGACTGAACCATCTGCTTCCTCCGAAGCTCAAGTTTATCAACTTCTTGAACTTTTTTGAAATGTCAGACTCCCTTTGTATCTAGTCTCAATCATCAATTCATTTGTAAGCATCAAGTTCTTTCTCCCTTGAATGTAATTATCGTGTGCTTCTATCTTGAAGGTATGCTAGAAAGAGATTGCAAATAGCTCACTAAACTATCTCGACCGAAAATACCAATGATAGAAGCATACAAGATTTTACTAACCAATAGTGTAGCATGAATTACAAACTCAAAAATTATGTGCATTAATAAAACATGTAATACTTATCTTGTATAAATTTCAAGTATGTCATTCTGTAAGGTGAGCCCATATAGAAAATATCATGAAAATTCACAAAATGATGTCGCCGTTCTTGAACATTACCATAATTCTTCACATGAATTGTCTTGAATATCCAAAGGTTCTATACACTATGACAACCTTAAATATGATCGGATCTCCCTTCAAGCGGTTAGTCTTTTAAAGAAGGAACCTCACTCTTTTACCGATTTTGCATAGACCCGTACACAGTCAGTCATAACTTTGAACTTGACATTTTCTCTCCAATTTCTCTGGTGAGATTCTTTAAAATTTGTTTATCACCAACATATCCAAAATTCAAAAAAATCCAATGGTGCATTTGTGAGATATGGTCCTCTTACTGAGACTATATTTTCTGAGATAGTCACACATTCACCATCAACAAACTACTCTCTTACATTTGCAACTTGGCTCTGATACCATATTATATTCCAGAGATCGATTGCAAATGTAATCACACTGTTATGATTGTAGGTGTTTTCCAAATGCATCGATCTCTTTGTATTTATACATAACAAGGACAAGAAGAGACATGTCCCTTCATGGGACATGTCTATTCATTAATTTATTTTATCAATTTAATTATTTAGTTATTATGCGAATAATTATAATCTAACTTTATATATATATATATATATATATATATATATATATATATATATATATATATATATATATATATATATATTATATATATATATATATATATATATATATATATATATATATATATATATATATATATATATATATATATATATATATATATATATATATATATATATATCTGTGTGTGTGTGTGTGTATGTATGTATGTATGTATGTATGTAGTAATATCAATTATTATATATATTGATATATATGTATATATATAATAAATCATTTCTCATAATAATCATATAGTTATTACTATTTATCTGACTTATGCTACAAACATCAACACTTCTTCACTATCATGAACTTCATAATCCTGTAACTTTGTCCATTAATCATCAATCTTGATGCAATTGCAACAAAAATCCAATAATGTCATTAAAATCACACAACTTAGACCACAACACCTGATTATATTCCTATGGGACACAATGGTCAAATCTTTCTCGTCTTCTTCTTTACTGCTAAGTTGATTTCTTGTATTCATCTCACTGATTGTAACTTGCATAAAACTCATCATACACATGTGCAATCATAGATATAGAAATTTACACACTTCTAGAACATATGTGCCAAACCAAAAATGGAGAGGGAGCGAGCAGGAGGAGTGGGCAAAAGAGCGGGAGAAAATTTTTTGAATTTCCGGCAGGAGGGGAAGCAAGATGCTCTTGGTCAGGATGCAGATTTTGATCCTATACTGGGAAATGCGGAGGTCACTGAGAATGTAGCAGAAAAAAGTATTGATTTCCCTGTGCCAGATAATGGGGAAAGAGTTGGTGGGTCTAGCCTGGCCCATCCAAGAAAGGACAATGATCCTGTCTTGGGACTAGAGGAAGAAAAAGGGGAAAAAGCTAGTCCTTCTGAGAAAAGAAAAGGGTCAACAAAATGGCCAGAAGATCTCTCACATGGGGGGAACTTGTTATGAGGTAAGGGGAAATGGAGTTGTTTTTTTGGGATAAAACCGACTGGAAAATCTTCTTTCCCAAAGATTGATATAGCCTCAGATCTAAATAAAGGGGTGATAGGTTTGAATATTCCCGAGCAAATCATAGATCATACTACATCTAGATTGGCCTCAACTCTGATAGGAAAGTTTACAAGTCCTAGGCTGAATATAGATCTAGTGAGGGCTTTTACTCTCTAGAAGTGGAAGCTCAAAGGGCAGGTGGATGTTGCGGCTATGCCGAAAGGTTTTTTCTCCTTTTTATTCTCTAATGGGGAGGATCTTTCAAAAGTGTTGACGGAAGGTCCTTGGATGTGGGGAAAATCTTCTTTATCTTTGTAGAAATGGACAACAAATCTAGATTATAATGAGAATTTCTTTGTTTTTGCTCCTGTCTGGGTTAGACTTCCGAGTCTCCCTCTTGAGTATTGGCATGAGGATATATTGGTGGTGATTGTAGGGTCTTTTGGTGAACTGCTGACTATAGATTCGATGAATGTAGCCCGAACTAGACAAGTGTTTGCGTGGATATGTGTCAATATCTAGCATGATACTGACCTTCCTCAAGTCATTAATCTAAACTTGAAAGTGGGTAAATGGTCCCAAGAAATAGTATATGAATCCACTCCTTTCATGTGTCTAACTTGTAGAAAAGTTGGTCATTGGGAAAAACTTTATCCCTTGAAGATAGCTACAGAGAAGAAAGACCAAGAGTCTAAAATGTCAAAAAAGTGGGAATGGAGGAAAAAAAAAGGAGAGATGCAAAATCCCCTAGAGAATAAGATCTCAAACTCAAACACTAAGGAGCAGCAAGCGCACCCATAAAAGGGGTCAAAAGAAATAGAAGGGCCTAAGGAAGTTGGTTCCCTACTTATGAAAATAAAATGCAGGAAAATACTATTTCGGTTACCTCTTCGGAGGAAACTTGTGATACCTCTTTAGAGCCTGATCCTCTGATGGCTTCAAGGGTTGAAGATAGCCTAAATATTTCAGAGGGAAGGGAGAACTACCAAAGCCTGTAGAAGGTTACTAAAACCCAGTATATTCTAGAACAAATTAGTAGTGAAGCATCGAATGCTAATTTGTTAGAACCTGATTCAAAGAATGAAAGATCAAATGAATAGTATGATGACTTTGAAACAGTGGAAGCAGAGAACAAAAGTCCTTGGATTAGTGTGAAAAAAAAATAGATCTCCTATAGGTATTGGTTTAGGTTCCCAATCTAGAAGAGAAAACATGAAGGATCAGACCCCTGCAATAGGAAGAAATAGTACTAAGGCAACAAAAGGAAGCTCGACATCTAAATCAAACAAAAAAGGGGGTCAAATCAAATCTAGAGGAGTTCAGACCAGAGGAAAATAGCAAAAGGCGGATACTGGAACACCTAAAAGAGAAAGGGGTAGAGCTTCTGAGAAAGAACAGAGAGAACATGAAGCTAAAGAGAACATAGCAGATGGTAGATAGCGCACCATCAATCAAGTCTGTCCTCCAAATTTTTAATGAAGATTTTATCTTGGAATATTAGAGGTCTCAATAGTCCTCATAAACAAGATGTTATTAGGAACTTAGTTAGAGATTCTAAGCCTGATATTTTGCTTATTCAAGAAACTAAAATGGTTAAAGATAAGATTGTTAAAATCAATTTGCTGAAGAATGGGGATAAGTTTAGTAGTGATGCTGATGGGGCTTTTGGAGGATTGGCTATTTTCTAGAATACCAAAAAGCTTCACTTGTGATCTATTGAAAGAAGACAAGAACTTCCTGGCAGTTAAAGTTAGCAGCATCAAGGACAATTTTTCATGGACTCTGATTAATGTGTATGCCCCAAATACTATAATTGGTCATCCTAATCTCTGGAAAAGGCTTCATGACATCAAAAAGGATTACCCAGATGATAACTAGATGATGATGGGAGACTTCAATACACCCCTGAAAGAAGCTGAAAAGAAAGGAGGGAACAATACACAAGTGGAAAGCAGGGTAGATTTTATGATTTAATAACTAATGAAGGTCTGCTAGATGTTGACCTTGAAGGAATTGATTATACTTGGACCAATAGAAGAGTGGGAGCTGATCTCATTCAGGTCAAGCTTGACAGAGTCCTGGTGTCTCATGGTTGGATTGCTAATTTTTCTTGCTCCCTTTCTGCTCTTAACCACATCGGTTCAGATCACTACCCTATTTCCTTTATTGCTAATTCCTTCAGAGGAAAAGGTAATACTCCTTTCAGAATGGAAAAAATGTAGATGACTCGCTTTGATTTCAAAAATAAAATAAAGGAATGGTGGAGTATTAAAGTGGAAGTAAAAGCTATGTTCCAGGTGGCAAAAAATGGCTAATATCAAATCTAAAGTAAGACAATGGAATAAGGATGTCTTTGGAGATATTTTCCAAACTAAAAGCAAAATTCAAATGGACCTTAAAGAAATTCAAGATAAGATCTAGAGTATAGGGTTGACTAAAGATATTAGAAAAGAAGAAAATATTATCCTTGTTGATTACCATAATATCATATCTAAAGAGGAAACATTTTGGAGATAGAGATCTAGGTCTCTTTGGCTGAAAGCAGGTGATAGAAATACTAGATTTTTCCACTTAACAATGATGAAACACAAGGCTATGAATAGAATCAACTCTTTGATCACCCACAAGGGCACTCTCAATAAAGAGGAAGAGATAAGGAAAGATATGATGGGACATTTTGCTTCGATTCTTTCTAGAGAACAAGGTCTCAATCATGATGATCAAATTATTTGTTGAGCTCCATTCCCACGTTGTTGGAGGCTGAGGACAATCTCTTTCTTAAATCTATACCTTCGGAGGAGGAAATTATAAAGGCTATCCTATCTTTTGAAGCTGAAAAATCCCCCGGGCCAGATGGCTTTCAAATGTTTTTCTTTCAACACTATTGGGAAATAATTGGAGAAGATATATGTGGTGTTGTGAAAGAATCCTATGGCTCTAAAGCTATGCTTAAAGAGCTCAACTCCACCTTCATAGCTCTAATACCCAAAAAATTAGGAGCTAATATGGCTGACAACTTTAGACCTATTAGTCTTTGTAACTCTTTGTATAAGATTATATCTAAGATTCTGACTACAAGGATTCTCAAGATCCTCCCTCGTCTCATTTCCCCCCAACAAAATGGTTTTGAGCTGGGGCGACAAATCGTGGATTCGATTATGGTTGTTCATGAGAATATTCATTCACTGGAAAAATTGAGGAAACAGGGGTTCCTTAGGAAACTTGATCTATCAAAAGCCTATGATAGAGTTAATTGGGAGTTTCTTTCAAAAATTCTTCAGGCATTTAGTTTTGATGAGGGAGCGATTAAAATTATTATGCAACTTGTTACTACAGTTTCTTCCTCGGTGATAGTGAATGGGGGATCCTCTCCTTTCTTCAGACCTTCCAGAGGGTTACATCAAGGTGATCCTATATCACCTATCCTTTTTTCTATCATGGCAAAAAGTCTTGGGAGATTCATTTCCCTTCAGGTGTCTCAAGGTTTGATTTTGGGTTTACAACCTACCTCAGGAGGGATTGTTTGTTCTCATGAACAATTTTTTGATGATACGATTCTGATGGGAGAATCTACTATTAAAGAGGCAAAGAATATGAAAAAGGCATTAAATGTGTATGCTAATGCCATAGGTCAACTCATAAATTGGGAGAAGAGTGCCCTATTTTTCTTCAATACTCCTAAAGCCAGAATGAATAAAATCTCTACTATTCTTGGTTGTGAGATGGGAAGCCTCCCGACCACTTATCTTGGTCTGTCATTGTGCTTGAAATCGAAGGCTAATTTCTAGAACAAAATCCTTGACAGAATTTGATTTGAAATTGGTGGGATGGAAAGGGGCGATTCTCAGTCAAGCCGGGAAAGTTCAACTGTTGAAGGCAATCTTTCGATCTATGCCCTTAGCCTGTTCAAAATACCTCAATTTTTTTTTGATTTAATAGAGAAGATCCAAAAAAGGTTCCTTTGGATAGGAGTGGAAGAGAAAAAGAGACTCAGCCTGGTGGCCTGGGAGAAGATTTGTAAACCCAAAAAGATGGGGGGTCTAGGAATAAGGAGCATAAATAATACCAATAAAGCCCTCCTAGCAAAGCAATGTTGGAGAATCTTTGAAGATGAGAAAGAATGGAATATGATAATGAAAAGGAAATATCATCTTAGTAATCTTGAAGGAATGCTCCAATCTCAAAATGATATCCAGGGATCTTTTGTCTGGAATAGTATAAGTAAAGGAAAGAGTCTTATAAGCAAAGGTGCTATTTGGAAGCTGGGAAATGGTAGAAAAATTCAGTTTTGGAATGATAAATGGATGTCAGAGAAGCCTCTTATAGAGAATGAAGAATGGGGGAATGCTATCCAGGATTGTAAAGATACTATAGGTGAATTTGTTAGTGATTACTGGAAAAATGAAGAATGGATAGACCTTGGGCTGAAGGATATCAGATTTAAAGAAGTGAATAAATAATTAAACAATTGGTTTATTAGAGAAAATGAGAATGATAAACTTATTTGGGGTCTGGCTACCTCTGGAAAGTTCTTGGTTGCTTCTACTTCGTCTCTTCTCCTCCCTAATGAGGCTCAGCCTTTGTGGGTGCAGGTATGGAATAAGGACCTTACCCCTAAAATTAACATGTTTTTTTGGCTGCTTGTTCAGAACAAAATTCTCACATAGGACAACCTTTTGAGAAGAGAGTTTCAAATGCCAAATAGGTGTCCCCTGTGTTGTCAAGAAGCTGAGAATTGTAATTATCTTATGATACACTGCTCCTTCACTAGAGAGGTGTGGGACACTACTTTGTCTTCCCTTGAGCTCAATTGGGTGAAACGTAACTCTATCTAGGAGTTTTTCCAGTAGTGGCAGAGTCCTTTATATGACAAAAATGCTAGGGATATCTGGAAAATTGTCTTTCCCCACTTTACATGGCTTATCTGGAAGGAGAGGAATAATAGAATCTTTAGAGAGAAAAAGGCCCCTCCTTCTTTGGTTGCTAGTTCTGTAACTAGAAGTATAATGGAAAACTATATAAGCATGGGAAGGAAAGACAGTAGTCAATGGGATCC